>CM035423.1:94128738-94243738 GCA_020310875.1 Ceratopteris richardii
AAGAGGCTCCCGTGGTGCTATCCATGTCTCCCTGACGTGTATCTGTAGTAGGTCTTCACGGATGATCCTATTCCTCTCCAAATGAGAGAGGGTAATGTGGGGGGAAGAGAGGTCATACTGAAAAGGGGGAGATCGGTAATGCTCATGCCATGGTCTGCTAACCATCGGTAAGTCTGTGCATACCATACTCTCTCATGCCCTGTCTCTTCCAAATGTCTAGAGCTCTCAAATGCAAGCCTGGTGAGTCGGCTAGTGGGGAGCTCTCTTACTCTCAGAATAAAGGTCACCAACTGGAAGAGGGCCTCCACTAGCATCGGTGGTGTGCCAAGCTCAGCTCGTATAATGTCATATGGAACGGAGGGCTTGCTGCGCAGCAAGCGTGATATCATGGTGATTTGGGGCCTCTCAATTTTTGTCCACATCGCCTCTGTGATCCCTGGTGCCCATACTACTGCTGCGTACATCAATGGGGGTGTCACTAGAGTGTCAAAGAGCCACCCCTTAGTCCGGGGTTCCTGAAAATGTGTCTGAGAGCAGCGTCTCTCCAATCTTGCAAGTGCCGCATAACCTCGCGTCAATCTATCTCTCGCAGCCTGTGCGATGGAGAAAACCCGTGTGCTGCCCGAGAAGGTGATACCTAGGTAGACGTAGGAGTCCACCACCTCTATCTGTCCTCCAGCTTCTGTGAAAGAGGCGCGATGGCGTACTGTCATGGAGGTATGGAAGATCATGACCTTGGTCTTGCCAAGGTTCATTGTGAGTCCTCTCTCCATGCAAAAGGTATCGAGTGCCTGTAAATGTGACTGCAACCCCTCCTGTGACTCTGAGAGCATGACAATGTCATCAGCATATAATAGGATATGTACTGGCGTACCTCCAAGGTCTCCTCCTCGCCCTCCTGCTCGCTGTATATACTCTGTGATCTCGTCGATGTAGAGATCGAAGAGAGTGGGTGAGAGAGGGCAACCTTGTTTCACACCAATGGTGCTAACAAGGCTGTCTGATAGACCGCCGGGGAAGCGTACCCTGCCTGTGACTCGTGCATACAAAGCGTGGATGGCCCATAGCATGTCTGATGGAAGCTGTAACTCCTGGAGCCTCCGTAGTAGTCTCTCTCGTGGGACCATGTCGAAGGCTTTGCGGAAATCCACAAAGCAACAGTATAGTCTCTTCCTCCTCGCCTTCGCGCTCTCAATCAAGCAACGAAGCACGAAGATGTGGTCAATGGTGGAGAAAGTGCGGCAGAAGCTTGCCTGGCCGGGTGCTCTGATCCCCGTTGCCTCAGCGTGTGTACTGAGCTCTGCCTCTAGTACTGCCCCATAGATCTCGGCCAGGATATGGCCTATCATAATAGTCCTTTAGTTCCCTGGGTCCATCATATCGCCGGACTTATGGATAGGCGTAATGGTATGCATAGTCCATGAGTCGGGTAATCCCTCAACCAAAGTACAGTTGAAGAGATGGGCGATCAAGTGGGAAACTACATCTGCTGCGTATATAAAGTGCTCTCCCTGTAGCCCCATGTGGTCTGCTGAAATGCTGTAGCCTAGGGATGGCCTGTCGTACCATGCCTGCTCTGAAGAGGGTGGATATCATCGGACGCGGTGTGGAAGGAATCTGTAATGGTGGCTGTCCTGGGACGTCATATAACCTCTAGGCGTAGGTGTGCCAAGTCGAAGGATCTGCTATGGGTGTAGGTGGACGTGGCTCACGTAGTGCCCTCCACGCGATGGCACAATCCCTACTCATGAGAAGGTCGATCAACTCTGCCTCCTGTCGCTCCTCGAAAGCTCGCCGCTTCCGGCGTGTGAGGGGTTGCATCTGTCGTCGTGCCTCCCTCTTTGTGATGGATCCCAAGATACTCTGTGCTCTGAGATGTCGGTATAGTCGCCTACACTCCTCATCGTACCATCTATTCTGGGGTGTATGCCCCAGCCGTGTCGGATGTGCAGTGCTGTGGGTGGTGTATCGGAAGCTGAGAGTAGCGGATGTATGGAGGATCGAGGAGAAGTGGGCGGTGAGGGTGTCCAAGGAGGCAGAGGGATCAAGGGAGTAGATGCGCTCTCGAACATGGGAGCTATAGATATGTGCTAGCTCATGTCTAAAGTGAATGGTGGTACGGGCTCGTGGCTGTATGGTTACGGGGTGGGGTATGCATGGTGAGCCGCGAATGGATAGGGCAAGATATGCGTGATCAGCTCCAATCGGTAAGGGTGGGATAGTGAATGAGGTGATTAGATGTGTCGCCTCCGGGGGTCCGATAACATAGTCTACCACACTGCCCCCCTGTGGTGTCGTGGGTGGAATGCAGGTGAGACCGCGCCAGGTGGGCCAGCTCCCCATCCTATATATATAACGAGATGGTGTGATGCTCCCATCTGGAGTAAGTGTCGGCCATATAAGGTGGGTGTGGCGGTGTCGGCTGAGGCTCTGAGTGTAGGCATGTCCTCTATGGTATGAAGCATCTCAAGGTCGTCAAAGTCGTAGATATCACACTGGTGTCTCTGAGTGCGGGCATTGAAGTCTCCTACAAGGAAGACTTCACCCATCTCGGTATACTCCATAATCGTGTCACTGAGGCAGTCATATGGCGATGTGGTGTCTGGTCCCTCCCCTCTTGATAGCTTCTGAGGGGAATGTGTGAAGCGTGAACCAATGGGTGCAATATAGCATACGGCGAAGTACGCTGCTCTCTCCTCTGATAGCTGCAAGCGTATCCACATGAAACGTGCCTTTGGGTCTCTGGCTACCACCTATACCTTGTGCTGTAACGACTGTCTATAGAGCACGACTACTCCTCCTGATCCTCGTGTGGTGTGCTGTCTCATCTGGCAGCGGTGAGTTGACTCCCACATATAGCCCGCAATCCTCGGTAGGCTCCTCCCCGGGCTCTCGTGTGTTTTTGTCAAGAAGATAATGTCTCTGCCCTCCATCACCTCCTCGAGGCGCCCTGGATGTGTCCATAAAGATCCATTGCTGTGCTGTCTCATAAGCCGCGAATCCCTAGTCAATGGGCCGTCCATCAATGATGATCCGACCGTGTCTGTAGAGGGCACGATGTCCCTGTCGTCTTGCCTGGAGGACACGTGGCATGCATGCCCGTCTGTGCTCTACCTGCATCCGTGTGAGGTCGTCATCCAAATAGATGGGGGTGCCCGGTGTAGTGCGTAGTACCGCCCGTCGTCTGAGAAAGTCTCTCCTCCTTGCCTCATCTGAGAACTGAAGGATAAGTGCTCTGCTCCGTGTGGTGTCCCGTCCTCCTCTCCATACTCTGGTGAAAGGGAGAGGCTCACCGCGCAGTATCCAAGTAATGTGCACAAGCGATGCCCGTCCTGCTCTTGTGATCTGTCTTTCTCTGTGAGGCCGGAGACTCGAACATTGAGCCTGCGGGCCTGTCGCATCCGCTCCTCCTCAATGGTGGTATGCACTATGTGGATCTCCTCATGGTGGTTGTTCTTCTTTGCCTCCTGTCGAAGGTTCTTTTTGACAACCTCGACCCATCCATCTTTCTTAGTCTCAAGCTCGTTCTTCACCACCTCCATACACTCCTTCTTGATAGTCACCCGAATGTCCTCTAGATGTGGAGCCATCTCCCCCCCCCTCGTGCATGCTGTCCAGTTTCGTTTTCATATCAGTAAGCGCAATGTGCAACTCCTCCAGGTCCCGTGAGGGATTCGTTTTCCTTCTCCAAGGTTGCCACCTTGGCTTCGAGGGCGACAACTCTACGGGTAACCCCGTTCAGTTCAGTGCAGAATCTCCTTCTTTCTTGTGTTTTCCTATCAACTCTCGAAGGGCATGCTCTAAGGTGGCCAACTGTTCCTCCAGCTTGGGAGCCATGAGAGAGAGAGAGAGAGAGAGAAAGAAAGAAAGTGTTTTTACGTCTATTAGGAGGCCGAACTCGGCCTATGAGACAAATCGATGTACATGGGTGTATCTTCTGTCAATCAGAAAAGATAAAAGTGCTGAAAAGAAACTGGTTAAGCTGATATAGATCTCCGTAGTATGCGTGTGGGGATACCCATGAAAATGGTGGGGGGTGTATGGAGTGCGATATCTATGATAGTCTATATGCAAAAGGGTAGTACAACAACCATGAGAATGCATCTAAAACGACTACTAGCTCCATCCTGTGCTAGTGGGTGGGTGTAATATGTGATACATAGGTGGAGGTGGAGTCAGGGCCACCCTGATGGCTGCAACGGGATCGGCCATCATCTTGGATCGTCTCTCCTCCATGGCGCGATGGTCACAAGCCTGGATCTCCGCAATCTGGTGTCGGTGAAGTCTCGGGGCCCGATATCCTATAGCACGGGGTCGTCTCCTAGCTCGAGATATCTGAGCCTGCTGAAGAGTCACCCCGCTCGGTGTGTGGGCTGAGGGGGGGAGGGCTGCAGCACGTCGTGGAATAAAGAAGTCAGTGAGTTGACTCTGTCTCCCTCCTGTGTGGAGTGCTACAGTAGGCTGGAGTAGGGAATCTCTGTGACTCTGTATCTCTAGTAAGAATCGCCCGAGCTGTCGCTGGTCTCTAGAGTCCATGATCTCTCGGAGGGTGGGCTGCCCTGCAAACAGAGTCTCGTATCTGCCTCTGATGCCATCATATGCGCTACATCTGCATACAAAGTGCTCCTCATCCTCCATCTCTACTCTGCATACTCTGCATATCCGCTCCTCTCTGGGAATGTCTGCGGCTCTGCCCGTCTCAATCTCGAGTCGGTGTGATGAGACTCTCAGCTGGCCAATCGCTACCCTCGAGCTATGAGGCATGTGAGTATCCATGTAGCGTGGTCGCTGGATGAAACCGTCAGCTAGTATGTCTATGAACTGGTCTCGATAGTGCGATAGTCTCGATCCCATGTGTGGTGTGTGCCATGTCTGACTAATGTAGAGCTGCCAGAGATCCTGTCTGAGCACAACATTCCTCTCACGACGAGAGAGGTGGATGTGAGGTGAGTCTGGGTCATACTGAAAAGGCGGCAATCTGTCCATATCAAGTCCATGACTATCAAACCAGACTCTAACCTGAGTGTACCAAGCTCTCTCATATCCTGACTCTGATATCTGTATAGATGCCTCAAGAGCTCTGTGTGTGAGTCTATCTGTAGGGAGGTCCCTAATCCTCTGAATAGAGAGAGAGAGAGAGAGAGAGAGAGAGAGAGAGAGAGAGAGAGAGAGAGAGAGAGAGAGAGAGAGAGAGAGAGAGAGAGAGAGAGAGAGAGAGAGAGAGAGAGAGAGAGAGAGAGAGAGAGAGAGAGAGAGAGAGAGAGAGAGAGAGAGAGAGAGTTAGGGTTAGGGTTAGGTCTCAGGTTGGGATTGAGATTCAGGGTTTTGGCTCAGGGTTAAGGTTAGTTTGGGAGATTAGATTAGGCATTAATTTTAATTTTTTAGGTTTAGGGTTAGGTTTAGGGTTGCGATGTCTTAGGGTTAGGGTTAGGGTTTCGACTTCTTAGGGTTTTTGGTTAGGGTTATGAGAGAGAGAGAGAGAGAGGGAGGGAGGGAGGGAGGGAGGGAGGGAGGGAGGGGGGGGGGGGAGGGAGGGAGGGGGGAGGGAAAAGTGGGGGGGGGGGAGGGAGGGGGAGGGGAAGGGGGGGGGAGGGAGGGAGGGGGGAGGGAGGGAGGCAGGGAAAAGGGGGAAGGGAGGGAGGGAAAGGGAGGGGGAGGGAGGGAAAGGGAGGGGGAGGGAGGGAAAGGGAGGGGGAGGGAGGGAAAGGGGGGGAGGGAGAGAGAGGGGGGAGAGGTGAAATGCCTTGAAGTATGTTTGTCTTTTGGGATGCCCATGCCATTGTCCAAAAATATGGAGGAGATTGATTCTTCATCTTGAAATTTGCAATCTAGTGGTAGTATTGTTTGAAGATGTACTTCATGGCATCATCAAGATTTATGTAGATGAGGTGGATTTCGTCCCATCCATATAGCATCCTAGGCAAGGACTTTAGAGCATGTTTGTATCCTCTTTGTTGCAAAAGCGAAGACAAAAATGGGAAGAGATACAAATTGGGAGATGCATTCTTGAATGTCATCTCTCAATCAATGTGATGCTTACTATGGCATCGAGATTGGATAGAAAAAGTCATCACAGGTAGATCCATATTATACTAGTGTGTGGTTGATTACAAGAGGTAGAGAACTATCGTACAAGTTAAGAGAAGGATGTTCCATCATGTTGGGTGAAAGAATGATACATATTGTCACCATATTATAAGCATCATTGTGTCATCATGCTTGGATATTCATTTCTTTCATGTTGTGGATGATAGCGAAGTGGGAATGTGTATTGTAGGTGAGTTCATCTTTGAGCACATCAATTCCTCCACACGCTTTGAGCATATTATACTGATATGTTGTTGATTACAAGAGAGAGAACTACCATACAAGTTAGAGAAGGATGTTCCATCATTTTGGGTGAATGGAATGATACACATTGTCATCATATTATAAGCATCCTTGTGTCATCATGGTTGGATATGCATTTCCTTCATGTTGTGGATGATAGTGAAGTGGGAATGTGTATTGTAGCTGAGTTCATCTTTGAGCACATCAATTCTTCTACATGCAATTTCAGACTTTAAAGTTTGGTACAAGTTATCACAGATGATGCATCCAACAGTGAGAGAATGGGAGAGATGATATAAGATGAAATCTCAAATATCATTTCAATGTGATGTGCAGCTTGTCATATCGATTATTGTTTGAAGTTAGAAGAAAATTACCACGAGTTGTGCCCATTATGAGTTATGCGAAACTCATCATTAGTTTTATTAGAGGAAATTGTCATTTCAATGCGATGTGCATGGATTGTGCCCATTATGAGTTATGCGAACTCGTCATCAAATTTATTAGAGGAAATTTTTTTGATCATATAATAGCATTGGAGAGATGAGATTTTGATATGTATATGTTGTCCTATTTAGGCTACAAGTCACGGGTGCCTTGAAGACAATTGTTGTAGGTCATAAGTTTGAATGTTTTGTTGATGAATGGACTAGACGATGAATGTTCAAGTATGATGTATTGTACTTGTACTAAAGAGCATCCACATCCTCCTTCCCATTGTGGACATAAAAAGATCCCTCACGTGGGCTTCTCTATCAATGGTTCACGAATCACGTTAATGAGACAAGCTTTTACGCGAGTTGTAACCCTAGTGCAAAAGAGGTCTTTATATTAGAAATTTGATTCACAATGGTGTTTGATCTTATTTTCCATTTTGAATTTGTTTGTTGAATATAAAATTTCATATTAACATGGATGAGAAAGACATATTACAATTAATTTGATGCACGATGGTATTTCTTACCTAGACCCATATATGGTTTCATGGCACTTTAATATCCATATTTCAAGAGTCTGGCCTTATGGGAAAAGGGTGCATTACAATAAGGAAGGATGGTTACATGCAATGCATCTTGTGCTTGGATGAGTTTACTTGCTACACTAGGTGCATGGGTATCGCATATGTACGTAGTATGTGTATGTATAGAAAGGGGACAACAAGGCCATTGGAGTGGCATTAACATTATGGCTATGATGAACTCCACATTTGTTATATGCTAGCTATTTTGTCGTAGGTGTCTTTGCTGATTTTTTTTTTTTTTTTTTTTGCATGAATAATCTAGTAGGTTTTATGTTTTTAAAGACAATGTCCATAATTTGTGTAGGTTGCTTTTTTAAGTGCATGCGAATGGAATTGGAGCACCTCTTCTATCATTCATACAAAATAAGAAGTGGGCCTAGTTTGCAACAGCTAGAATGGTTTGTTTTTTGCAAGGACAATGTGAGGCTTGTGCATGATTTGAAAACTAAAATCAAAAGTTTGGACATCTATATGTTAATCATCTTTATTTAAACGATTAGTGTGGTATATATGTTAGGATTCTACGATGCAAATTGTTATGATAAGAAAATCAACTTACAATTCAGTTCTATGTGCATGCTGAAATATAGATATCACCGACCATGTTGGAGAAGCTATGGAGGGAACATTGATTTCAAGCCAAAGACCCAATCAACATGCTCTTGAATAGTCCAGATCAATATCAGCAGGTGATATATGTTTTGAGTTGTTGATTGGGTATTTAGCTGGAAATCAATATTCTGTCCAGAATTGTAGTGGCAAATTTGGAGATCTGGATTATTCAAGATAAGTAGGAAGAGATATACCCTATGCTTCATCTTGAGTTAGAGAATATTGATTGGCAGGTGATATGCTTGAGCGTTCGGTATCTAGCTTGAATTTAATGTTCTCTCCAGAATTGTAGTGTCAAATTGCGAGGGTATAATATATGATGTAAAATGTGTCCATGAAGATGAGGAGATCCACCTTAATAGGGAGATGACATGGGCTTATGGTCAGTGTTGATTGACTCAATTTTGATTGTGGAGCCCGAGTACAATGCGGATGGAAGTGTCATTTTATGGGTGACATTCTGTCATCATCGTGATCATTCTCATTGTCATGGTCTCCATTAGAGGGGCTGGACTAGATGTTTAGTGTGCTTGAAGTATCATCATCAATGATATGTATTATCATCCCATTATTATGCAGTGTTCACATGTGATATTTTCGTTGATATGAAATGTTGGTCATGACTTTTCACACACTCATATTTTACAATATGTTATATTCCAAAACTTTTTGATCTTAAGTTGATACATGGATGCCCATTGCCATGATTTACATGTTTGCTCATTTTTCAGGGTTGTAATTTATAAAGTGCTAGTTTCTAATTGTTCAATAATTGGACATTGATAATAAGCATTAAAACTGGTCATTCCATGTGGTGTTCGCATGCATATGGCAGGCTTGATAGCAAGGCCATATCTTTTGTAGAAATGCTTTTCTCATGCTCCAATTGTAATATGCAAATGTATATTATATTGAATGGAAATAATTATTTTTATTAGTGAACAAACCTTCGGAACCTTACCTTTGGGGTAATGCGATGTGCTTCTCTGGAGCCAACTTCCAACGTCTTACTAGAGGTATCTTCAGGTGAACCTAGATATGTGATGGTAACTATTGTCCTCATGTTGTAGGAGCAGACAAGTTTTTCTATCAATTGTTCCAAAGAACTACCACGTAATATTAGGTTTTTGAAATTAAGAGGCATATTGACACATTTAAAAGTAAGAGAGAAGCATACTTGCATAAGATTGTCTCTGGTTGTGTATGACATTGTGGATATCCCTGTTTAGTAAAATGAATAACCTGAGTGAATATATGAGCTTGACCTCAACTTTACCCCTTGCTATCATGATGACACACTGACAGTGTGCATTGTCTCCTGATCTACGTTAATGTACTAATAATATGTAATATTATTCTAATATTGGGGGCAGTAGCAAAGTGTTGCCAATCAAAAGGGGGAATATACCAAGCCTAGATTGGATAGAGGTGGCCCTAGGTCCAAACGGTAGAGATTTCTCTTTTTCATTGTAAATTAAATTTTGTTTTAGTTTCGTTGAGAAGAGTCTTCTCCTTTCATATCTGAGTATGCTTGCAATATATGTTGGTCTTTTGGTCAATGGAAAGAAACAGAGATCATTTTTTGTTTGCTGTATGAGACAGTTAATGCTATTTTTTTAATTTTTTTAATTTTTATTTAATAATGCTTCTGCTGGTAGATTTCCAAGATGAAAAAAAGAATGGAGTGTTGTTTTGCTTTGTTAGTGCGTTTTTTCACTTTTGTGGGATTCCTAGTTATATTTTGTTTCTGTTGTTTTGGCTTGAAGTGAAGGTTTGAATGGAAGGATTTCCCTTGATGTCATTAAACTCTAATGAGCTTTTGCAATTAAGTTATGTAGCTTTAGTCATTACTATAATTTATGGATAATGGTGCTATTGTATTATGGTTATATTTTATTTGAACCATGTAATGATATTACATCCAAATAACTTTTTTTTTTCTTGTACCATAGGAATGCTCGTCAATTTTCACCACCTAGAAACAGGAGAGCATCTCCTGGAGCTTATCGTGCTGATAGGGGTCGAATGCCATTATATCGTCATAGCAGCCGGTCACCTGAAGGTACTTAGCTGCTTCAGGTTTCCAGGTTTCCCTTGTGATATTATATTTAATTGTGGTCCCTTCACACACTGTTACAGGTCGTAGCTTATCCAGGACACCATCTCCAGTAGGTAAACAGGATCGTAGTTCAGCATCCCTTTCACCTGAAAGTTCTGATCGGTATGTTTGGGTACCACTCATTATCCTCATCAAAACATTGCTTCTTGTTATGATTGTACCTTTTTGAGCTGTATTTCTCAAATCTTATAGAGAAGTGCTTGATGGACCTGCAGAATTCAGAACGCTGATGGGGTAAATAAAAGGAATGCAAAATTGTTTAGAAGAGCGGAAAAAGAAAGAGAGGATGACTTAATGAAGGTGAATTTCTAGCAAATTTATATTATCTTGTTAAATTGTACTCTCTCTCTCTCTCTCTCTGTCTGTCTCACATGTGCACATGCAGTCTCATTCCCTTGCCTTCTTCCCCTCCCTTTTTTAATTTATGATTATGTTTGCCTCTGCTTTGTCAGCTCATGTGTTCCTTGTGTTCCTTCTTTACTATGCACAGTTTCTTTATTCATCAGGGAAAGTTGTTCTATCATAGTTGTTGCTCGTGGTGTTATTATCATATGGTCTTATGCAGCATTGGGATTTTATCATGTCTTAATCTTGTGAGTTGGCATGTGTATTCGTAGATAATCTTGCTTCCAGATGAGCAATAGTTAAGTGTGAGAAAGAACTCTTCTAATGTGCATTTTTCTCTCATTGGATCAATCATCTCAGATGAAGGATGATCTTGTGAAAGCTAATGAAAAGCGAGATGATCTCAGAAAACGAGTACGACACTCCAGCTCTTAGTTGCTCAACTAGATTAATTGTGAGTGCGAATGCAGGAATCATTGACGATGGTTGATTTTGAAAATATGTAGCTAACAAGTCTAGAGGAGGAAAATGCATCAAAGGAGCTGCAAGTTGTTGAGTTGCGTAATAAGTCACAGGTTAGATGATTTCGAGTGTAATTCTAGCTCTACTGGCTAGTGAGCTGTTGTTTATTTGTTTTTTATGTCTGTGATGCAGAAGCTGGAGGAATCCTTATCTTCAGCTGTGCTTGCTGCTGCTCAGAAGCATACTCAACTTTTGAAGGTTATTATTCTGTTTAGTTCTTACATGGTTGAAGTTGTTAGTGCATGTAATAGCCCTTGTTGTACAAGGGGGGTCCTGAACAATGGTGGGCTCATATCCAGCTATACATAATAAGTGTATGTTTCCTCAATGATTGTTTTTATAATACATTTGCAAACCATAAGAAACTAAAGATGACAGAGCAGAAGCATAGGAATGGAAAGCCTTCCCTCTTTTCCTTTTTTCTTTCCCTTGCTAGATTAGTACATATGTATGGATGGGAATATCTAAACAATTGTTGCTATTTTTTGTCCTACAGTTGCAGAGAGCTTTCCTTCGAGTGCGAAATTGTGCTGAGCAACTTCGGTCAAGCGAGAATGAATTACAGGTCTTTGGCAGGAAAATCCGGTTAATACTGAAAAAGCAGTGTGCCACATACCAGTGCTCTCTTTTGAAATAGTTGGCTTGTCTATTTTTACAGGCTTTGATTGATGATGCAGCCAGAGAAGGAAGCATGACTGGGTTTGATCTACATGAAAGGCGTAGTGGTAATTTAAAGTCTGGACCAGAATCGGATATGGGGTTGCGTGATGATGATGATGCAGGTCCTGTCAATATTGAAGATTAAGCACGTTCACGACAGGTTCCACTGGCTGATGCCTCAGTTGAAGGCTGATTTGCTCTTGACCTTGTGGCGTTCTCCATAATGATCAGTGGAGATGGAATGTACTAACCTTATATCATTGATATTTCAAGAGCTGTGTCTTGGGTTTAGTCTGTAAAATAGACTACTTTCCTGAGAAACTGGTGTACATTTTTTTGCCGGAGATTTCATGATTGTTCTGTTGAGCATATATTGCAGATAACACGAAAGAAATTTGGGCATGATGGTCCCCTTTTAGTTGCAGAGGCTCATTGCATGAAGTTCTACAGATTCCCCTACTGGAGATCCACTCTTTAAGCAAAAAGTGAGAAGTAGAATGCAGTCAATGCAGGATTGTAGAACTACATGGATATTCAGTGATTCAGATTGAGTTGTGACAACTGATTTGCAAACAGATGTATATGTATATATATATATATATATATATATATATATATATATATATATATATATATATATATATATATATATATATATATATATATATATATATATATATATATATATATGTATTGTTTGTTTTTCCTTTAGTGAAGGGGAGAAGAAAATGCAATATTAGTTGTAATGTACAGTACTGCGCAGATATTTTTAGGGGAAAAAAAAAACCCTGAAGAAGAAAAATTTGAACAAGACACAGCCATTGATAAGGGTACTTTGGAGGATGTGGAAACCTTATTTTTATGAAATCAAGAAAGTGTAGCTCAGATCAATTAATGACGTCATGAAAATGTACAAAGCTGAGTTTAATCAGCTAACAGGTTTGCTTTAGAATAAGCATAGTCAGTTATTATCCTTTTCCTTCATATTTGTCTATATGAAGACAAGGTAGGAAAGTAATATTTCCCTAATGCCTTGCAATTGCAAGTGATAGTCAATAGTAGGCTTGCTATCTTTTTCCTTCATATTCAGGACAAAGCTAGGGAAGTAATGTTTCGATAATGTCGTGCAATGGCAAGTGATATGTTGAGAATGTCTGCATGTAAAACTAGTTGCCCGATTATCTTCAGGTATAGCTATGTGCCTTGACATTGGCTGGTTGCTGCTTCAAGGTTAGATAAGAAGGTGGACATTCAGGTACCTCACTATAAATAGGATACTGCCTTGCCATTCGCTGGTAAGACTAAGGATTTGTAGAAGATACAAGCGAATTTATAATTGCCTTTAGTGAAGATACACATGGAACAAATTCAATGCATATTCCTTCATGTACAGTCTGTCTGAGTTGATCAGGCCTGATGCTGTCTCTTGCCTTTGGCTGTTCATTTGCACCTGTGACTACAAGATGACCTTTGAATGTTCATAGGGTTGTACAGACTTGGGATGTCCATGTAAAATTCTAGATAGAAGCTAATACCTAACAGTAAGGTGCATTTTAATATATCATGATTGCAGCAAAGGGTTTGTGCACTTAAGTATGTTCTTCAGTTTAGGGAATAGTTGTTCAAGCTTTAGAGCGAAATTGGTAATCATTGCTCACTGGATTATGTACTTTGTATCTTGCTTTGTTCTAAGCTTTGACTTAGATATCTGCATCCAAATGTTCAGTGTGCATTGCATGCAATCATGTACATGTCTCTGTGAGCTTGTGAGCCCTTACTCATATTGTGTTGATCGAAAATCTGAAGTTTATTACATTGTTTTATAAATCATAAGATTAATAAGCTTTTGGCTGTTAATTTGTAATTATATAGGACATTTACACAATATAACTCACCAATGTACCAGTACACTGAATCATATGATCTGGAATTTTATGGGTTGATGTTTTGTGAAAAGTCTCCAGTGTACTTAGACATTGAATAACCTTTTGTTCAGAATGGAGTGCTAGTACTTACATAGGCAGGGAAAGATATTCCATACACCTATGTTAGGGAGCCAGTGCATTTTTGAGGTGTCCAGAACTTGTGACAGGTATACCTACTTAGGGAGTTCTATGTGAATAGAAGAAATAAGTATAAAAGTAAGATGTAATTCGTTGAGAGGGTGAAGTGAAGTAGAGATTTGAGTTCGATGAGAGAGAGAAAGCATGCTTGGAAGTGAAAAGTAGTTCACATCTTCCAATATTCAACAGTTGGTGGGGTACACGACCACTTAAAAGAGCGAGTTTTTGTTTGCACAATCAGTCAAACAAGATGTTTTCTTTCAAGTCACCATTCAGGGATTGCAGGGAATCTGTATCCACGAGGATTCCAGCCTTTTGAAGCAATCAAGGGAGTGTGAAGGATTGTTTGTATGTATTTGGGATTAATTGTTCCGAAGGTTTCCCAAAGCTTTATGCTTTAAGATGTGCTGAGGCGTTATGTCTTTGGACCTGGTAAATTGACAGTCAGTGAGCACTCTGACCATCAAATTTAGTGTTATGTATTGATGATGAGATCCTATTAGGAACTCTGAAGTAAGAAATATGATGTTCGCAGTCTCTTGGGCTACTTAATCCAGTTGATCGCATATTAGTTTGCAACTTGATAGTTACATATGATGAAATTCTCCTCCTGGGAAAACAATAAACACCCTTGGGGGTTTCCAATTGAAGGATGGATAATCTTGAAAATTACTATCGATCAAAGTTGAGTTTGTCATCATCAATGTTTCTTTCCTGAAAGAGTTGGATCTTGTGATCTACATCTGTCAAGGTTAGGACTTTATGAATGATTGTACAAGTCTTAGCTCAAAAATGAATGATTGTACAAGTCATTGTCTGAATGCATAATTGTACAAGTCATGGCTTCTGTACCATTGGGGCCTGCTCTGTCCCACAAAGCAGAGCATGCAGTCTAGTGTAGACTACTTAACAGAAGTGTGGAATTGAAAGGCTTGCCGGAGAGAGAGCCCCAAGAAGTTCAAGGCTCACGATACCATGATATAGTACTTGTAGCATATCTGGAAGGGTTTGATTTGTGGCCATCAATAATGTGATATAAAACTACCGTTCAATATAAGTAGATACAAGTAAAACGTAAGATAAAACTTCAACTGAAAAAAGAATTTTTGGATGCAAGGCCCTTTTAGGGCTCTTGAAATCTCTAAATATTAATTCTAAAACATTGTCAATAGCATGCTTATCTGAAGAGATTAGATCTGTTGAATGCTCCACTCTCATTGGAGCCTACTGATCCATGATATTTAAAGTAAGGTCCCCATTATGAGGAGAAATCATGTTCTTGAGTTCAGACACTTTATCTCGTCACCACTAGATAGCTAGATGAGGTCTATATGACAAGATCGCTAAACAATGACCATCTGTGGGTCCAACTTGTGGGTTGGACTGAGTCACATTAATGTGCTTGAAGGATGAGATATATTGCATGGGAAAGGAGTTACAAGGATCTCTTATTTTGGGGTGTGGGGTGGTGGTGAGTAGCCTCACTCAGGGATTCCAAGGGGGCCTTATTGTTGGATGAGATGTGGATGCTTTTTGCAATGGAATTTTTCCTAAAAGGTTCCCTATCTAAAGATGGCTTGTATTGTGAGGATGACTAAATTGATACAACCATAGACCTTTGTTAGGTTGATAATTCTTAGGTTGTTAATGGTTGACCTAGATTTAATGGAGTCTATTAATATATATCTTGTTTGTAGTCTTGATTATCTATCTCTCAACATATTAGTGCAATTCTAGCTAGCCTAAGCTTTTCACCTACCTTGTGTCTCATTACCATCTCAGCCCCATAATAGGAGCACATAGGTGGATAGAGAAATCTTTATATTAGTTGTTCGGGGAATCAAAATTCTCATTTCTCGTGTACTCTTCGCATCGTGAAATTTTGTTTGGTGCAATCTATATTCTCTTACAAGATGGTCAAATATTTACCAAATTTGTATGCTTCATGTATCTCTTCATTATTTAGAATTTTAATTTTGGTACTTTGTACACATCAACTTCTATCGTTATATATTTGTATGTCAAACTTCATTCCATTCTAACAAGATTTATTTGATCGATTTAGAGAAATAACTTTCCCTTATAATCTTTCACTCGTGGATTTGATCTAGAATGATTACTTGATGATATATTTGGTCCACCTAGAGCTTTTGATTTTGCACTTGCACTTTATCAAGTGACTTGGAACCAATTGCATGCGAATGAGATTTTTTTCATGAACATTCCAACTTTCCATCTGATCAGGTATATATGCCTATCAACCCTTCAAGAATCCTAAAAACAATCAAAGGTATTAGTATCAAATCCAAAAAATGAAAAAGATTTTTAACTTAAGAAGGTTGAAGACTTTGTGAAGATCAATTCATTGTCATCATTGTTCTCATAACATCAAAAGAAGAGGTACGATGAAATTCTTTCAAAGAAGTATGATGGTTAATGATGGATCTTAAAACTCGAGTTAGATCCACCCTTCACTCCTAAAGAGTCATGTGCAATGTTATTAGAAAAGGAAAGTCACATTAAGATTACCAAGTTGCAAATGATGTATTTTTAACCAATGCAATGGGGGAAGCCTTTTTGATAGCTCAAAGAAGAATCCAAAGAAGAAATTCTCTAATAATTTCTACTTCACTGAGAGGAAGAGTCACATCATCAAGTATTGCAAACAATTTAAAGTTAATGAGAGGAAAGGCAATGTCGAATGCACATGTAAGTATAAGAATTCAACAAAAAACATACAGCTTGAACTATTGGTTTCTATAGAGGAGGTATGTAAATCTATCCAAGTTCACGTTGATGAACCTTGGACATTAGAAGTGAAGCGTCTTTCCATATTATTAACAAGAAAGATTGGTATAGATCATTGATGCCTCTAGAAGAACCCATCAATGTAACTTTATGAGATGAACTCGCATGTCCATCACATGAACTAGAACCATCCATCTTATTACTAAGATTGGTATGTAAGCAAAGATTATGTATATTTCTATATAAAAAACTATGTTACGAGATAAATGTTATTAACTTTTACGATAATGTTTTGTTGACTTGAAGCTTACTTCACAAATGAATGGTGAAAAAAAAACAAAATGGATAGATCAATCAATATGATACGGAAAGGATTTTAAGTGGACAACTTATATTAATGGAGTGCTCTCACTACTACAAAATCTAAAGCTATCAATAGTTCTTGGAACCAACAATTAAGTCCTCTCATTTGTACATAATGAGATGCAAAAAAAGGTATGGTAGCACATTTGCTTGCATTTTCAATTTTTTTAGAAACCATGTGAAGCTTATATGATGGGAAAGAAAGGTGTTTCCATGAGAAATCAATAATCAAGCTTAAAATCCATTGTAGCTCATACATGTCAATGTCTTAAATAAAATTATAACCCTATTTTGGGAGGATATTTCTACTTTCTTGCTACCAATTGGTTATTATAGTAGATAAATTTAATCATATTTCATTTCAAGAGATTTTTTTTTTTTGATAAATTCAAAGTCTCTAACAAGATTATTGAGAAACATGTAGAAAACTTAAGAATTTCCATAAAGATCAAGGATGAAAAGAGTTATGAACACAATTAAACAAGTATTACAAGGAGCCTAACATCAAAATTCAATCACCACTACAACACCTTGAAAAAATGGTTTTTTTGTGGGATAACATCAAGTAGTCGTGGAAATAGCCACTACATGCTAAACATTTCAAAATTCCCCATTAATCATGGAAGCATAGGTTTTGAATCAAAGTTTCTAAAGGCATTCTAAATATCATACCTCAAGAAGCATACTCTGGTAAAATGCATTTCGGAAAAGTTTGGAGTTTTTGTTATGCAAAGGTATCGAATTCTAGGAGAACTAAGCTAGATACAAAACTAAAATAAGGTGTTTCCTTAGAATACAATGAGAATCCTAAGGATTATGGACTCTAGCATCTGAGGCAAAGAAGATCGTATCAACCAAGATGTTTTATTTGATAAAAACACTCTAGGTGACTAACAAAGAAATCCACGATTTCATCAGTTAAAGAAATAATTCACACCTTATGCCTTCACAAAGATAGGTGAAATTTGAGAATGGGGAGGACGCCTTACATAATAAGTTTTTTCCATCAATATGGCAATGTATTGTTCACATACATAATCTAGTAGCAAAATGAGCACCATATCTCTTTGATAATTGCTATCCCCAAGTACATTTTCTAGAACTAGCTTCAAATGTATTGGAAATATTAAAGAATATTAAGGAGCAACAGAAAATCTCATGACACACTATTAATTTGACTCTTACGAAAGAAATCAAGGAATTGGTAAAAGAACCAATAACATGGGTGATGCATGTTGGAATATATACATGAAGAGAAAAAGAGGAACTATGTGCATACACACTTATCTAGCACTGAAAGTAACCCAACTACCATTATTCAATTTTTTCGAGTCACAAACCACATTTATATATCGAAGAGGTTCTAAATCTGCTTTTAAAGATGATAACTTTAGTTATAATCCCCATTCTTCTAAAGTTTGAGGAGTCCAAGAAGATCGAAATATTTTTTAAGGTATTTTTTAAAGTTAGGAATTAATCAAGTATGAACATGACCAAAAGTCCATGTATGTAAGTCATTTGAAGCTCATTTTCAATATCTTCTCATTTTGCAAAGTTTCTTAGCATAAAAATTTACAATCCATCTTTCTCTCAATCTTTCAAGTGTCTTTATGCTCTTCTTTGCATGCATTAGTATCAACAAGTCTCCCAAGGGTAGCCCAATATAGTATTTTTCATGAGTTCCATCACACTAATTGTATGCTATGCGCATTGATATGAGGAGACATATGATTCTAGCATACATGGGGACTGAATTTCTATAATCTTATGAGGATTTTTAGTGTGAAATTTATCCACCCAAGTAGATATTGATGAGGTATACAAGTAAAATGGGGTTTTTTAATTGATGGTTTCTTTGCAAATGTGAGATTACCCGGTCTTGATTTGTTTGATTGATTTTATCCTTGTTATAATTCTCTCACCTAAATAATACACAACAAAATGCTCATGTGCTTCATGAATCATTTCAATGGATTTTTTCTTTATTTTTCTCTTCCTTCCTTGTCTTTATAGGATGTTATATATATATACACAAGGTATTATCCTTTATACAATCCTCAACCTCCATAGTATAAGGGTAATCTTCCTTTCAAAATTCACCTATTTGCCCTTCTTCTAGATCTCTTGGCTTCTTGTTTCGCTCACATGCCTAGGGTTTGTTTCTAGGGTTCTCTGAACCTTGAGTTGAGACAAGGAGACTTGTAGAGGTTTTGTAACTTTGATTTGCCTCTCTCAGATGATTCGTCTTGAACATTAGGTGAATATTCATCACGTGCTGAATGAGATTATGATAATTAACTGGAGTATCCAAGGTGAATAGCCTTTGTTGAACCCAATGATCCAAAATCTTCATCTTTGAATGGCATGGAGAAACAAGTAGGATCTTCCATTGTCCACTCAATCCCTTTTACTATTCCTTTCTCTAGATTGTTCCTTCTTCCGTGTTTTGACTTGCTTTACTACATCACCAAGGGGTGCCTTCTTTCATCCCTGGTGGTTCACTTGAAAACCTAGAATTAGACTCATTCTCAATTTCTTCATATTCTTAATGTACTTGATTGTTGGAGTTTGAGGTCTTCAGAAGCACATGAACAACACCAAGAAGAAGAAGAGGAAGAAGCTTGGAGCACAACAACCAACATTGAATGTATTACCAAGTGAATATACAAAGAAAAGTGACTCATTAGCTTATAGGAATATATACGACGAGGAAAAAAACCTCCTAAAGAGGGAAAAAAGTGCCCCGACAGTCCTAATTGTGTTCACACATCATTACTAAAATATATCAATAAATCCCCCTTGGGAGTGATGGAGTGAACGAGGGGCTGACACTCATGTATAAGGAAGTGCCAAGCTATGCAGAGAGATCAATCGACAAAAGGAAATAAGACCAAATCTTTGTGGAAACCTTCAAACTTCTCCCAAGGTAGATCCTTTGTGAAAACATACACAATGTTATCCCTGTGTGGGCACATATGCAAAACCGATCTCTACTGCAGAGAACCTCTCCCTGACATAATGATATCACACCTCAATGTGCTTTGTGCGAGCATGGAACACATGGTTCGTCACAACTACCCATGCACTTCGACTTTCAGTGAAGATAGATGGTGGCAGAAGACTGACCAACACCCAAATTAGCGAAAAGGCATCTGAGCCACACACACTCAACAATTGTTATGAAAGCTTCCTATATTCAGGCTCACAACTAGAAGTGGCCACAATAGGTTGCTTCTTGATCAAACAAGATATGCATGAGCTACCAATCATGAAGCAAAAACCATTAGTAGACACACGAGTGTCATCGCAACCAACCTAGTAAGAGTCGAAAAAAACATGTAAATCTGGTGATAGTGATTATCCTTTGGGATAAAACAATCCAAGTAGCTTCATACCATCAAGTAGTGAAAGATGCGCTTAACTCCTTGCCAATACTTGACACTTGGGCAATGCATAAACCTACTCATCTTAGAGTTAGCAAACCGAATATCAGGTTGAGTTATGCATGAGTAAATCAAGCATCCAAAAGCCTACTGATAGAGAACAACATTGAATGCATCTCTAGCATTAGGAAGACTAAACCGTAAACCTGTTTCCATAGAGTGACAATAGGTTTGAAATCTTCAAGGCCAAAACGCTGCAATAATGTGTCAATATATTTTCTTTGACTTAGAGCTATTCCTCCTTCAATGAATGACCAAATAATGATGCAAATGCCCCAAATCTGACATCTCAAAAGAGGCATGCAAATCACCCTTAAAATCAACAATGTGCTTCTCATTAGGACCCGTGACAACATGGCATCAACATAGACAACAATGATCAAAAGCACATCATTCCCATGCTTAAGATATAAGGTGCTCTCAATTGGACTTTTCTCAAAACCATATGCAATCAAGTAGGCATGTATCTTTTCATACCAAGCACGTGGTGCTTGCTTCAAACCATATAATGCCTTTTTCAGCCTACACACTTGGTTTTCATGCCTTTTCTGCAAAAAACCAATGGTTTGAAAGACATACGCTTCTTCATCTAATTCATCATTGAGAAACGAAGTTTTAATGTCCAACTGATGTACATTCCAACCATGATGAGCTACAAGTGCACAAACGCTATGAACGGTTTTCCATCCACACGTTAGAGCAAAGGTCGCATCACAATCAATGCCTCTTTCTTGAGCATAACCTTTTGCAACAATCCTAGCCCTATACATGTCAACTGTTCCGTCAAGCTTAAACTTCAGCTTGTATAACCATTTGGAGCCAATGACCTTTTTGCCTATAGGAAAATCACATAAAGGCCAAGTACCATTCTTCATATAACATCGTATTTTGATTGCATTCTAGCCATCCAATTTTATGAATTTTGTGCTTCATCAAAAGAAATAGGCTCATTCTCATCACCCCAACTTGAGGAAGCCATTGCGTAGCAATTTGATGCAAAACAAGCACTATGAGAGCCTGAATGAGTACACTATGATAGAGGTGTATCTAATTTGCTATCTCGCAAAGTCTGCACCAACCATTTGGGTGTAGTTTTTGCCTCCTCCATGTTAGTCCTTTCTTCAACAAGCGCATGATGTAAATCTGCATAAAAAATGGAATGATATGCATCATCATGTCAAACCTATAAAGGCTGACAAATTGCCTCATTTGGACTAGCACTTGATTGTACACCTGTATAAGAGGCAGCAAAGTATACACATATTTGGAGCTAAGTGATGTCTCCTTAGTACATGAAAGTAATGAGTGAATTGCATCTTCCACAATAACAAGATCGCGGCTAACCAAAATGTGTTTATTTTGTGGGTGATAGAGATGATAGCCTTCACTTTCAGAATTGTACCCAACAAAAATACATTTTACTACTTTATCATCCATTTTTTTGCATTGTTCAGGCACTAATGCATATGCCAGACAACCAAAGACACACAAATGAGCAACAAATGGATTGTGACCATGCCAAGACTCATATGGAGTGATAGAATACAATGCTTTGGATAGCACACCTGCTAAGTACATATGCTACACAGAGAATAGTATCAGGCCAGAAGCTATGTGGTAAAGCTTGACTTTTGACCATACACCTTTTCATCTCCATGAGAGACTTGTTCTTTATTTTAGCAAAATCCATCATGTTGAGATGTATACAACACTGTATGCTGATGTTTTATCCCATACTCAACCAAAAATGCATTAAAATTAATAGAGGTATATTCCCCCCTTTATCAGAATAGAGGGTGCCCATTTTACATGCTTATAGATTTTCAACCAAAAATAGAAATTGTTTGAAGCACATAAACACTTCGGAAATTACTTTCAATGGATACACCCATTTATGCTTGGAAAAATCATCAATAAAGGCCACAAAGTAAAGGTAATTTCCAAAAGAAAGTATGTGCATAAGATCGGAGATATCATTGTGAATAAGCTACAATTTTTGAGTAGCTCGTATTGAACCTTCCTTTAAAAAGGAGAAACTCTTCATTTTGCCCAAAATATAGCCTTCACACACGTTTACCTGGTGCCTCAAGTCTGGGCAGAGATGACACCATTTCAGATTTCTATAGGCATAGCAAACTAGCAAAATTAAGATGACCAAAGTGTTCATGCCAAAGCTTTACATCTAAGATAGCTTGAGAATCTTGAACTGCACATGCTAAATCATTCATAGATTTTGCATAGTCTATGAGCTTATACAACCCACGATATAAAATTCCAAAAGAAATAATAATATCACCATTTGGCAGATCATGAACTCTACATCTGTCATCAACAAATTTGACAACCAAGTCCATCTTGGCTAATGCTAAAACTGACAACATATTTTTGTTGATCCCTGGCACATGTGACAACACTCCCCATAGGGGAAGGCTTAAGTGAACTGAAGAAATTGCGATGCGAGGTAATATTTTTGGTTGTGCCACTGTCAAAGTACCAAACATATAAGTCTACTGCAGATATACACTATTCATGAGAGAAATGGGTCATAGCTACAAATAGTAGTAAACACCCAATGTTCATTCTGCACAAGACTAGTAGACTCTATTTTAGGTGTAGAGGCCTCTACAACAACCATTCCAACCTGTTTCTTCTTTTCCTTTTTTGGAGCTAGTTTGGGACAACTCTTTATGACATGATCATTTCCTTTATAGTATTTGCATATTGTTTTTGCTTTCCTATTTTGTTCTTGTCTTTGTCTTCCCTTTTTGATTGTGCAAAATTAGTATATTTTTGCTTACTAGTAGATGAGATCCATTTACCTTTGCCCTTTTGACTAGCTAAGAAAGCTTGATCTACGACACACATAATGGACCTATTCTAGCTAGACTAATCTTGCTACAATAAAACAAAGACCAACTTCTCAAATGTTAAGGCATTTGGATTGTCTTTCATCATCAACCAAAGAGTAGATGCAAAACTCTTATATGAATGAGGAAGACCATTAAGAATGGTCTGCATAAGTGAACTATCTTGCAAGACTTCATCTACAAAAATCGACTTCTCTTTCAAATTTTTGATCTTTCTCAAAATTGTACATAGAATCTCATTCATTCATATGATCACTCTCCAACTGTTTCTGAGGTAAGCAACATGAGCCTCATTTCACACAATGTGCATCACCTTCAATAACCATATTTGCAATTGTAGTAGGTTGTTTTTCAACACCCCACACAATATGCTAGAGTCCTTTTACAACCAATACATGATGCATCATATATGTCCATGGGTAATTGCCATCCAACTATTCCTCAAGAGCCAACAATATATAGAATACATCATTGATTTCAGTCACAACCACTGATTAAAATACCATAATGCAAAAAACTAACTGTATCTCAAAAAGTTGAATATAACCATCCTATTGAGCTCTACTAAAGCTATAGTAGAATTTGATCCTCTTGTACTGGCAAACAGAAACCTATATATTTGTCGGGCACAAAAGGAATAAATTGCCTACATAGGCACTTCAATAATGTGTTCGGAGGCCGAGATGAGCTAAGATCAAAATTTTGACACCACACAACAAAGGTGTTTTGTACTCCTAATTGACTTGATTATGATCACCAATTTTTGTGCGATACTAAGACTGTGATGGAAGGGGTGTCGACGATGCCCTAGATGAAGTAGTGAACTACTTTGATACCATTTTTTGGAGTTTGAGGTTTCTGGAAGCACATGAACAACACAAGGAAGAAGAAGAATCTTGGAGCAGAACACATAATATTGAATGTATTACCAAGTGAATGTACAAAGATAAGTGACCAATTAGGGTTATATACATATATAAAGTACACGAGAAAAAACCTCCTAAAGAGGGAAAAAAGTGCCCCTCACAGTCCTAAGTGTGTTCACACAGACCACTACCAAATTATATCAACAAGAAGTAGAAGTAGAGATTTCACTAATCGACAAGAAAATAATACCCAAAAGCAAGGATAAAAGATAAGAAGAAACAAACAAGTAAAAGCCTTGATTGTCTTCGTGCTCATGCCTTGTAGTAATTCTACTATTATAAATGGACGTGTATCTTTGATGCAATGAGAGGAAACATTTTTGGCCTAGCAAATAGCAATATAATATCTTCAAACCCTATAATTAATGTGCCTAGGTTGATCTATGCCTTGCCTTCTTAACTTCATACGTTGGATATGTTCCAAGGCCTCTGCCTATGCTTCTTCATAGATTCTTTTCTCTTCTTCTTTGTGGTTCTTTGCTATATTGCGTTGATTTAGCATTTCTTTAGTTAAAGGCTCTTGATATAGATTTATTCTACATCCACTGATATAACTTGGGAAGACCACCTTCTAAGGTAGTTAGTTGGACCGCTCCATGTGTTGATATCCTATTGATGATCATTGGCCCATAGCAACGCTTCTCCAAATTTGGAGCATCTTGTTTCAATGTATACACCAACAGTAGGTCTCCCACTTTCAATCCTTCCCTTTTAAATGTGCATCAAAATATGTTTTGTGCCACTTCTTTGAAGCATATATTCCTATAGCTGTTCTCAATCTAGTTTCACCTTATCATTCTAGGTCAAAGATCCTAGATGATAGCTCATGATTGGTCCATTGATGCTCTTGTGCCACATTCAGTGTGGGTATTAAAAAATCTAATGGAAGTACTGCATTCTAGACAAACATCATCTGAAAGGGAGTGGCATTAAGCACCATTTTGTAGGCAACTGTATATACACAAACAACATGATGAATCTATTTGTCCCAATCAAAACATTTTTATTATCAAGCTTAGACAAAAAAATGCACATGATCTTGTTCGTGATCTCACCTTGTCTATTTGCTTGTGGGTGTTATGGGACAGACTTCTTGTGAATGATCATGAATTCTTGTAGCAATTATTCAATGAACTCGTTCAAGAAGTGGGTACCATGATCACTTACCAATTCTATCGACAATCCATATCTTGTGAATATGTTTTCAAATAAAAACTTGACTATTGTTTGTGCATCATTCTTTTTAGTTGCTTTTGCTTCCATCCATTTGGTTAGATAATCCATTGTGACAATGATATGTTTGGCATGCAAACTCTTGGAAAATTGGACACTCCTTACATATCCTATATACATTTGCATTCATAGTTGGCCAATATATGCCTAATCTCTTCAGATTATGTAGGGTTTGATGTTTTGAATGGTGTTGCTCTAATGTACCTACATGTGATAGTTGCAACCATTTCTCATGCTCTTTATTGTTCACACAACAAGCTAAAACTCCTTGATGAGTGTGCTTGTATATACTTCCTACCATTATATGTTACTTTTGAGATTTGATAGCCTCTTTATCCTTTGTTCTCATGATGAATGTTTGGGTCCAAAAGTGAGACTAGGCACAATGGCTTTAGCCCAAATAGGCATGATGAAGAAGGTAGAAAGTGAAAAACAAGAAACTTACCTATGATTCCAACATCAAATCTCTACGTCTTACATCACACTCTTGCCTCAAAGCTCACTCCGTGGCAACGATACCAATTTTGGTGTCACTCTAACACAATGGCAAGCCCCAACATGAGGAGATCCACCTCGTAATTGTCAATCTAAAGAGATGTAGGGGTGGCATGATGACCATGATCAAGTGGAATACACAAGTGCATGAGTGAGAATTACATGCACACACATACACACACATGCATGCAAGGCAAGAAAAAGGGAGAACAATGGAATCCTTAATTATCCAATTCAAAACAAGTTTATAGTGCTCTAGAATAGGTGCACTCTTCAACTAGCAAACCTAAAAAATGAAGTATCTAGCTCTTTTCATAGATTTTTGACTAGCTTTGGCCTTGTTCAGACCAAGCGTCTGGCCTAGATAAAAATTAGGTTCTCTACCTCGTTTGAACTTTCAAACGGGTTCAAAAAATTATGAAATTTGACACATAGGTGGTTCTACTAGTCTTGAATTTGAGGAATCCTTGGCTTGAACAAAATCGAGTCTATTCTACTAAAAATGGGATTTACAATGAAGTATAGGATATCAATCACTGTTTGTTGTATATTCAATTTGGAAAAAATGATTAGCCTACTTGCTAGATCTTCATTGGCTTCCTTGTCTGCTTGGCCCTCCTTGACCTTCTCTTTGACTTTGCTCTCTCTGGCTTCCTTGCCTCATGCTTCCTTGG
The DNA here is from genome assembly GCA_020310875.1 of Ceratopteris richardii. Taxonomy (NCBI): domain Eukaryota; kingdom Viridiplantae; phylum Streptophyta; class Polypodiopsida; order Polypodiales; family Pteridaceae; genus Ceratopteris; species Ceratopteris richardii. Next base: position 94,155,160 of record CM035423.1, read on the forward strand.
CTTGTTAATCCTTCTTGACCACTAACAGAAGGAAAGATGTACATACATCAAGAAGCTAAGGTCCAATGGATGGTGGGAGAATATTTCTCTTCACACGACCTTTCGGTTCGTGCGGAATATGAAACCTTTCAGTTCGCGCGGGATAGGAAACTATAGGAATTATGAAAATACAAAGTGCCAATCCGGTGGCTTACACTGGCATCTTTGGAACCTTTCCAGAAGTGGGTTCTTGATTTTATTGGACCTATCACACCACCAGCAACCCTTAGCAACAATCGTTACATCTTGACCTGTACAGATTACGCTACCAAGTGGGCAGAAGTTTGGGCCTTACGGTCCGCTACAGCTGTTTTGGTGGCAAAATGCCGGATGAAGGATGTTTTTCCGCATTATGGATTACCTCTGGAACTTGTGACAGATCAAGGAACACACTTTGCTAACAATTTAAAGCGAGTACTAACGCATAATTTTTAGATCCTGCATAAATTGAGTTCCCCATACTATCCTCGTGCTAATGGTTTAGCTGAAAGTACCAACAAGATGCTGTTAAGTATGCTTCGCAAATTAATTGTGGAATCACCAGAAAGATGGGATCAGTTACTACCTGCAGTCTTATGGGCATACCGGACTACATACAAAGTTGCAACCGGACTGACTCCTTTCAAGCTTGCTTATGGGTTGGAAGCAATCGCGCCTATGGAGCTTGTCGTGCCAAGCTTACACGTGGCCATAACTCAGAAACTGTTACCCGAAGACTCTTTGTCATTTCGGTTGGAAGCACTCAGAGACTTGGATGAACATCGTTGGGAACACTTTCTAACTCTTCAAGAAGTTCAGTTGCGGCAAGCCCGGACTCATGATCATTTCCTCAAGACTCCTATGTTTACGGTGGGCCAACTTGTGTTGTTTTATAATGCTAAATCAAATCGTTCTGCTGGGAAATTTAAATTATGGTGGTTCGGTCCTTACCGGATTAGTGAGCAAGTGGGACCAGCTACTTTTCGGTTGACTACCTTGACCAGAGTTCCTCTTCCTAAAGTGATCAATGGTTCAAAATTGCGGCCGTATCACCAAGCGCCTGATTCTCGCTGATGTGTCCTTCGTTTTTCCGCATGTCACTTATCTTTTTTTTTTTAATTATTATTTTTGCATGTTAGTTGAATAAGACCGTAAGCTCCTCGTTTTGATACATAATCATAATCAATCGCCGCCTTGTGTTATTGATTCTACTCATGCATGCCCGCCGTAATTATGAAGGTTATCATCTCAACATTGCGTGATGATTAAGGGTTTTCGATCGCTTTCCATTGTCGAGTGTCTACTTAATCCTCTTCTTTTCCCTGTTAATCGATATTGTGTCTATGTGTTCTGTGTGTTGTGTTTCTTGTGTTTGCCGAGTATTCGTGTTCTTGTGATTTCGCGTGCGCATCATGGAAGCTTTAGCCAATTTTGCTACCTTCCGTGACGGACTCCCTCATGATGTGAGTGAGTTCTTGCGTATCCGCGGCTTGTTAAACTTTGCTGAATTGCCTTGGCATTCAGTGGAGTGTCATCCATATTATGCACAGATTATTGCATCCATTGCTGCCACTCTGCTACCGAGCAGAGTTGGCCGATTACATGTTTACCATCTCGCGTCGTCATCACATTAGCCTCATTCGCTACAACATTCCGTTTGCCCATAGAAGGCGTGGAGAATGGTCCTCTCCTTCCTATTGCAACTATGGTAGAATTATTCCCACGACACTCATCGAACGAATACGCCATCTTATGTCGTCCTGATCCCGATCGAACTGCATTACAATTCTTAGTTGCCATATTGAATTTGCAAAAACGTACTTATGGGATTTCACGCCCGTTTTATTCGATGATTGACATGGCTTCCCGTGAGCCTGTTAATTTTGCCTTGTTCTATTTCCGGCGCATTCACCGTGAATGCGTTACAGTTATTAAGCATGTTAGCAAGGGAGAGCTTCCGCGTTCACGTTTACCGCATATCATTACATTTCTGTTCCCAGCCATTCAAGCCGCGCAACCTCCGCCAAGAGCTCCAATTTTGTATCATGAAGAATCTGCCCAAGTGCTCGAAGACGAAGAAGATGATGATGAAGATATCTTCCAACTCCTTCGCCAGAAATGCAAAAGGATAAGCACCTCTGAAAGTCAAGAACAAGGTTCCACCGCTGGAAATGAAGCAGAAAGAAATGAAGAAGAAATTTTCCACGACACTACCACCTCAATTCACCTTGATTCGTCTACCCAGTCATCTCCCATCCGGCAACAGGAACACAGTGTGTCCACTACTGATTCTAAAGAAAACTCTTCTCGGGTGGATTCTCAACACTCGATTCCAGAAGATGTGCAAGCCATTGTTGCAGAGATAATAAATGAAGTCATTACCTTGGTCGATGCTATAATTGACCGGACTGAAGTGACTCCACAGCAACCTGCTAGAATAGTGTTGGTGCCCAACAGTCTTATCCTCACTCCTCCACCAATGCCTCCGGTTAAACCCATTATCCCTATTCAACCGATTGTTCATGAAGAAACTGCTACTTCATCCTCTTCACCTAACTATTCTCCACCGTCTTCCCATCACCTTTTGTCAGCTTCGTCATCCCAACCACTTCCTCCTCCTCTTCTTCTTTCGGTCCCCATGTTTACTGAATTAGCATCCATGGGTCGTATGTTGATCCAATTGTCGCATCAACTACCAGTGCAGATGAAGGAGGTTACTGACAATCTCAGACATGAACTACAACACAAAGTTGATGTATTAGAAGTGGATATTACTCCATTTCAAGAGGAAGTAGATGCAGTGAAGGCTGAAAACCATGCTTTGCATGTACAGATTCAACAGCTCCAGGCTAGGCTTGCCGAACAGGATTCGTTGATCAATCAAAGAGATGCTGCGTTGGCTTAGTTAAGAGCCAAAGATGATTTATTAAGTGCTTGTGATGCAGAAATTCTACAGTTGAAACAGTTAGTCCAAGATAAAGAGGATGCTCGCGTGGCACTTGGAAATTTACTGGAAGAAATGCGAGTACAGCTAGATGAAGTTGTGCAAAAGGGACAGGAGATGGCTGATTTAGCCAAGCGGACTAATGAAGAGCTCTAGAGAGCAAATGCCAATTTGTTTGAGGCAAATTCTACTCTTAAAGCTCAGATGATCTCAACCAATCAACTGAAGAAGGAGATAGCAGGGGTAAGAAAGGAACGAGATGCATATTACCAGACTATCCAGTATCAAGCCCACGAGCTCGAGAGAAGAGAAAAGCAATTAGGTGTTCAAGCTGACAGATTATCCAGAATCAACAAGCAGATTGAAGACATGAAATTGAGTCGTGATGCAGCACTGACAAATGATTTCTACCTGCAAGAGGCCTTTTTGCAGACATAGGCTGAAATTTTGATGAGTCAAGTAATTGCGGCAAGTTCAGTTAGAGCTGATGCTCAGCTCGTAGAACCGGAGATCCTAAAAAAGATGTTGGACTCGCTGAAACAAAAGATTTCTAGAACTTTTAAGTTAGCAAGAACCATGTATATACAGGGTATAGTAGATGAGCCCTAAATTTTGTATCACTGCGGGTTCAAGTCCACCGTGTGTGCCAGTGTAAGCCGCCGGATTGGCACTTTGTATTTTCATAATTCCTATAGTTTCCTATCCCGTGCGAACTGAAAGGTTTCATATTCTGCACGAACCGAAAGGTCGTGTGAAGAGATGTATCGGTTTATCACCTAATAAAAAGGCATTACGGTGACGCTCCGGTAATGACGAGCAGTATCGCCAGACTATCTGTCTGGGCGATTGCAGTCTGGGAAGTCACTGTAGTGTAGTGTTTGAGAAGTCTGAGTATTACTGTTTTCATCTTTATTTAATTTCATTAACTTGTGATTAACACAGTCCATTACATTACGGATCATAAGTCTGTGTTACGGTAATGAATAACTCCAGCGCTACGGTAATGAAAAAAGTGTCTCTGTAATGGTTGTCCAGCCCGTTGACAAGTGTCGCAGTGCTGCGCAAATTGAAGTACGTCTTTATACATGGTTGGCCACCAAAGCCCACTTTGCAAAATCTTCCGATGAGTGAGATCTGCAGCAAAATGTCCACTGGAGGGTATTGAATGTGCCATAGCGATGACTGAATTTGCTTCATGTGGCGGAATGTAGTGAAGTAATACACGAGTGTGGTCCATATAGTACAACTATCCTAGCAGCAACCGAAATCGGTGACTATAAACTGCAATCTTCCGTCGCATAGCAGGAGGTGTATGAAGAGGAAGACATCCATCAGTCAGGAAGGTTAACAACATATCATAATAGGAAGACGGCATAGGATGGTCGATAGATTCGTCACAAGATGATTCAGCAGCGTAAATTGCTAGTGTGGTATCGTCAACGCCCACCGGAGCTTCGTCGGAATCCAACCGAGAGAGAAAGTCTGCTAAGGCATGGGTTGTACCTGGTCGATGAATCACTTCATAGTCGAACTCTTGTAGCAATAAGACCCAACGAGCCAAGCGACCATCTAGATGTTGCTGTCGGACCAGATATACAAGTGCAGCATGATCCACGTGAAAGGTGAATTTTCGGCATAGCAAATAATGCCTGAATTTCTTTAAAGAATATACCAATCCAAGACATTCTCTTTCAGTCACAGAATAATTCCTTTCCGCAGGAGCGAGTCGGTGACTTGCACAGTAGACAGGCCAAAACCATTTGTCCGTTTGCTGCATGAAAACACTGCCAATGGCTACATCCGATGCATCTACAAAGACATGGAATGGGCGTTCCCAATCAGGAGGTTGCAAAATGGGAGCCTGCGTCAATAATCCTTTTAGACGATCGAATGCAGTTTGGCATTCCGGAGTCCATTCGAATTGTTGTGGAGTACTAGTCATTAGCCGATTTAGTGGTGTTGCTAAATGGGCGAGCCACCGTAGATGACGACCATGCCACCGAATTTGACCCAAGAAGCGCATAACCTCTTTCGGCGTTGTAGGAACGGGTGCTTCCAACACAGCTGCAACTTTGTCTGGATCAACTTGGATACCTTGTGCCGATATGATATGTCCAAGGAGTTTACCACAAGACACCGCAAAAACAGATTTTGATGGGTTCAGGCAGAGTCGGTATTCACGGCATTTCTCAAAACAACACCGTAAATGATACAGGTGCGCCGTAATCTTGCCGAATAAGGAGAAGTCATCTAAATAGACTTGCATAAAAGTGGTTAGGTATGGTGAGAAAACTTCCTGCATACAACATTGAAATGTGCTGGGAGCATTCCGTAACCCAAACCACATGACTGTACAAGCAAAAACACCCCAGTTTGTAATGAAAGCTGTTTTCGGTATGTCTTGTTCAGCCATTCTGACCTAGTTATAACCACTGTAGCCGTCCAAAAAGGAGTACATCTCATGCCCGGCCACTCTGTCAACCATTGTGTCAAGAAAGGGAAGAGGAAATGGATCAGGTACCGTGGCCGCATTCAGTTTCCGGTAATCCACACAGATTCGGAGCTGCTTATTTTTCTTAGGAACAATAACGATCGGAGATATCCATTCAGCGTGTTCTATTGGTACGATGAATCCCACGTTTAATAACCTATTGAGCTCTGCTTTGACTTGTGCTGCATAATTGGGATTCATACGATAACTGGATTGTTTAATTGGCTTCGCTTCCGACTTAAGCACGACTCGATGTTGATATATTCGCGGATCAAGACCCTTCATATCGCGATAATCCCAGGCAAAAACATCATAAAACTCACGCAAGAGTCGGATCAAATCTTCTTGAAAGGCCTCCGACAATCCTGCCTTAATCTTAATAGGTCGCGGATTAGCTTCATCACCCAAATTATAGGTCACTAACTGGTCTTCCGGGACATAAAATTGACGAGGTTTCCTCGGATCGTCAGCTGACTGTAAAAGTTGTTGGAGAGTGGCTTCATCCATAGCAACATTATCATCTACATCTGTGTCTCCGGTCACGGGAACAACCGTACAGGCTGTCGGACTCTAGTTTTCGGCTACAGCTTGAAGATCTATAGTACCTAAGGAAATCAAATCTTTATTGTTTTGCAGAAACGCCTCTTCTTCATCATCAGATAAGCCATCCAACATGTGGACTGGCTCTGCTACATAGGGTCTGGCATGAAGTTCGCAGGGCTGAATGGCATCCAGTTTGACAACATATTTACGGTGGTTGTCTTTGAAAGTCAGTTCCTGTGCTTACCAATCTTGTATAACATTAGCCTATTTCAACCACGGTCGACCGAACAGAAGATTATAGTCGAGGCTGGATTCTGGTAGTTCTAAGACTACGAAAGTCATTTTGAACATTGTGCCCTGCAACGTAATCGGGATATTCCTTACGAGTCCCACCGGATGGACTCGGGATTGATCTGCCATTCTGACAAAGAATTGAACGGGCTCAATTTGGGTCCACCCTAACTTCTTGCAAAGAGTTGCAGTTGCTATGTTCACACCGGAACCACCATCGATTAACACTTGCGTAGTCTTGTGATTTTTATGCCAGACAGTGATTAAAGGGACATAATGATCCACCGTAGAGTCACTTTTTGGTTGTATTGTTGCGGTCGCTGGAGTACTTGGAGATCCCGGACTAACTTGTTGTTGAAACTGCTACCTAACTCCGGGCACCAAGGCGAGTAGTTGCCCCAAAGGGAGTGTAATTGAAGCCTTCGAGAGAATACCCCATACCTGGTCTGTTGAAATTGCACTCTTCACTGGTTCCGATGATGATTCTCATGTTACTGGAGTAGAGTCTTGTTCATGTGCTTGCCCATTTGGCAGGGGAACCTGTGTCACCGGAATTGGATCGGGGAACACGGTAGGCTCTTTGGCGGTCCATTGGCTGGCTTTGGTATACATTCGATGCTGTTCACGGATGCCAGGTTCAAATACCTCAGCTGCGGCAACTGCTTACCGGATCTTGTCTGGACCACTGCTGCTTGTGATTCCACTGGGGAGATATAGACCATGTTGGTCATCAAGTTTTGACGCTCTTTCTTTTGTTGGTCGTATTCAGCTGCATCCTTGCAGAATCTCTAGATGTGGCTAAGCTCACCACAAAAGTGACATCGAGGTGGTGGCAGAGAAGTATTTTCCGGTGATGTACCTGCCTACCAGCGATTTGTATTAAAGTTGGTATTCCGTTGTCCTCGGTAATTCATGTAACCTTGCGACTGATTGTTTCGCATCTACGATGGCACGTAGTGAGTTGTTGGCTATGCCCGTTTACCTATCGTTTAAGTTAAGCATTCCAAGACAAGACAAGACCAACATCACGCTTAAGCTTGGTTTTCTCGCAGCTAATACCGTAAAGGGTTAAGTGAAAACCTACCGGTCCTTTAGGTGTAGCTAATACCTACACTCACCCTCCATCAGACTTGCCTCAGAAAGACGGTCTAACAGAAGCATGAACCCATCATCTTCCATCCTGATGGAATACCCGTTACGGTCAACTAACCCGAACCGGGAAAAAGAAAACGTAAAATAGAACAAAAAACAGGTTTACCTCGCTTTAGGGTATTAGCTAAGCGTAAAACCTATACGGGTTTCTTTAGCCCGATTCCCCGTCGCTTCACCCTTCTTGACTGAATGGCTTCGCCCTCTTCGTCTTCGGTAATCATGGCAGTTCATTCATAGTGTTGGGCTAGCTACCGGGCTTATTCTATTCTACGCCGAGGCGAGGGAGTTGGCTCGCTCCCTTCACGAGAAGTTCTTGTATAATGGCATTTACTGCTGCTCGTCCCTGCACTTTGGCATTATACGCACAATTTTCGGTTGAGTGTCCGATGATATTGCATATGGCGCAATACATCTGATTAAGGGCACAGGTAGCACTAGTGTGACCTAGATTTTTGCACTTGGTACAGTACATCTGTTTAGCCGGATCATGTATAATGTTTTTACTGGCCTTCAGCCACTCCAAGTCTTCAGTGAATCCCCCAACCTTATGCTCTAGTTGCAGGGCCATCGCGATAACAGCATCGAGTGTCATAGCACCCACACAGCGGATGATCATGATTTGTTTAAGCTGTGGGATCAAACCATTAATAAACCACTGGGTTATCACATCATCTAGTAAATTAGCATGTGCCGGAGGCAATTGTCTTAAATGAGTTCTAAATAATGTGGCATATTCCTGAACAGTTTGGTGTGGCTTCTGTCTATTGTTCTGCAAGTAATCGAAAATTTTGGCAGGGTTCTTCTTCAGCCGAAACCTTTGCAAAAATGCATCCCTTACCGCCTCATAGGTAACGAAATGGTTGATATCATACTCTGTTAACCATTGTGCTGCTTCATAGACTAATGTTGACTGAAACACGATGGCCTTGTATGCCGGATCGGGTGGATGATTTAGCACGGCATAACTTATCTCAAAAGTACGCACATGGGCATCAGGGTCGTCACCTGGAAATCCACCAAACTTTGTGTAAGTTACCCCTGTTGGAACTGGTCGTAGTGGAAGGGGCTGTTGCTGTTGCTGCTGTTGTTGTTGTTGCTGTTGTTGTTGCCCACTCATGGTGCTAGTAGTGGTACCGTTGCTGTCTCCTGAGTTCTGAGGAGGTGTTTCCGGTCCTTCGGAATCTGTATGGTCAGACTGTTCACCTTCCGGCTTGAAAATAGTGTTCAATCTTTTACGGATCTCCAAATCGAAGAGCTTATCCTCAGCTTGGATATCCCAGGTAGGCAAATTTGCCTCGAACAGTGGTGTCCGAAATGAAGATTCACCAGGGAGTATCACACGGTCACTGGAAAACTATAAATTCCCTGCAACTGGGACCGAACTGTCACCGGAATTTGTTGAACTTTCCCCAAAACAGGGTATTCTTTCACCAACAATGATCTCTCTGGGTAACACCACTTTATCCATAGAAAAGTTCGAATCCTGACCAGACAGTGTCAGGTCAACTGCGCACTGTGTCCCTGTACACTCCGAAGTTACTGTACCTTCTGCAAAATGCACCAAAATTACACCGGAATCTATCGAAATTTCCTCCTGTGTTACCGGAATTCTACCGGAATCGCTACTAACAGACTCTGTTCCTTTGACAACTGGACTTAACCGGTCTATGCTTCTGCCAACTGGAGGTGTCCCTAACAAATTTGGTACTTTCCAGGGATGCTGGTCTCTCCTGTACTTCAGATATGACTCGTCGGACCGAGTAACCGGCATATATCACCTTTGCACTACTTACGTACTACTCCACCTTACTATTGATTCACAACCTATGGCCACCTTCCCACATACGATGCCAGTGTTAAAATGCTCTTTTACATTACAGGCATTTTAAGTTCTTTTGGGTTCTTGGGAGTGGTAGGGGTCTGATAAATCAGAGGCCCTGTAACTTGATTTTCCCAATTACTTATCCAAACCGCAGTACGTTAACATTCAAAACTCCGTTTAATACAAATTACTGTCAAGACTCTGATTAGTCCTCTCACAAATTTACTGATCATACTCGGGTTAATACTTTCTCAGTACGTAGCGCTGGAGTTATTCATTACCGTAACACAAACTTATGATCTGTAACGTAATGGACTGTGTTAATAACAAGTTAATGTAATTAAACAAAGATGAAAACAGTAATACTCAGACTTCTCGAACACTGCACTACAACGACTTCCCAGACCGCAATCGCCCAGACAGACAGTCTGGCGATACTGCTCGTCATTAACGTAGCGTCACCGTAATGCCTTTTTATTAGTTGATAAACCAATACATCTCTTCACACGACCTTTTGGTTCGTGGGGAATATGAAACCTTTCAGTTTGCGCAGGATAGGAAACTATAGGAATTATGAAAATACAAAGTGCCAATCCGGCGGCTTACACTGAGAAATAATGTAAATATTTCTCAGTGCCAATCCGGCGGCTTACACTGAGAAATAATACAAACTTTTGTTTTTCCTATTTTGTCTTGTCCTTTGTATGAAATGTGCTTCATAATTTGAACCTACCTTTATATCCACAACTTCCATGTAATTTTAAGTTTTTATCTTCATCTAAGTGTTGCATATGGTTTGTGGTATCTAAATTAGCATGAAATAGGCCAAAAAAGCCCCAACCATAGAAATGCGAGAATCAACCCTGCAAACATTTTGCAGGGTTGATTCCCACGTTTCTATGGTTGGGGCTTTTTTGGACTTTTTTAGTGTTTAAGAGGGCTCCCAAGTGTAGGATCAATTGAAATGATTTCAAATTCTCTTGCTTATGGGTGGCATCAACTGTACACTGAAAACCTAGCAAGCCAAAGAGTACTTGGAGTGACTAACCTTCTATTTTATACATTCTATACATCTCATCTATACATAGGAGGCATTGAAAAGGCCATAAAATGCCAAAAAAACCCTAGCCAGAAACATGGGATTCAGCCCTGTAAAAAATTTGCAGGGCTCAATCCCTTGTTTCTGTGGTTGGGAGTTTTTTTGCATGGAAATGACCTTTGGGGACATATTAAGTTCAAATTATACATATCTAGTCAAAAAACAAGAGGCAAATGCATGCAGGTTCAACTCATTCACAAAGAGCCTTTGAGGACTCCATATATAACTGACTGAAGCAAACGTTATTTCTACACACTTATGGTGGAGAGTCAAAGATAGAGAAAGTGAGTGAGAGAGAGAGAAAAAAAAAGGAAAGAAAGAACATATAGGTAAAAACAAAATTTTCTATTAATCATTGTATTACATTGTAAAGTATGCCTCTCAAAGGGTACAAGATACAAATGTCATGGGTTATTTCCTCTAATTCTTTTTGCTAGTTGAATGTCCTTGGGTTGTATGGTTACTCTCTTGGCATGGAGAGCACATAGGTTAGAGTCCTCAAGCATGGAGATGAGGTAGGCCTCAGCTGCCTCTTGAAGTGCTTCAAGTGCTATCCTCTATATTCGTAGACCTGCACCTAGCTTTGTAGTTCTTTTACTACCCTTGCAAGAGCTCTTCGTGGTATGAGTAGTTCAACGGACTTTTGGTAGCGTCGTATCTCTACGAAAGCCCTACAGTACCTCTTTCGTCTTTGTGGAGCTCTACGTTGGGAGGTATGTTAGGCCGTCGTTGAAGTCTACGTCGTGGTTGATAGTTTTCCTTCTCCGATGTACACAATCTGAGGGTCTAGATTCATCTTCCACATTTTGTTGTCGACGTGTTTGTTGACTTTGCTCCCTTTCCTCCTCTATTGGTATTTTCCCTTGTCCTTGTGGAAGTGTCTTGCCTCCATGTGTCACCCTATGGCTCGTTGGAATGTGCATATCATTCCATGGTGGTTGATTGCTGCTTTCATCATTCGGTGATGTCTCCTCATTGATCTTTGATACAACCCTTCTCATTGTCTTTTGTTTGGCTCTTGCATTGATTGATGGAGAGTGTTAATCTCCAAAAGAACAAGTTAACCTTGAATTTAGATCACCTCTATATCAAGATTAACTTTAGACTCCACCAAACTTAGAGATCATTCACCAATTTATCAGAAAATTGATTATTCTGAAAAATTCAGTTTCTTCAGAAAAGTCTGCTGCAGATTAATCACTCATTGACTAATCAATCCTGTAAAGTTTTTGATAAAACTTTGTACAACACTTCGCCTTGAGGTTGCGCAACTTTACCAAGTTAAATCTCTCAAAATGATTGAGTATACTGTGAGAAATATGTGAAACACTTTACCTATGTCTGAAACTGCTTCCTTGCAATGGCGACTTTGACACCTGCAACTTCTTAGCACTGGTTCTCCCAACTCTGAACCCGTTTGATCAAGATCTTCTAGCCATAGATGGCTTACCTTCCAACTTAGATTTTGAGCCCTCACTTGTGTAAAACTTTACACTGTGGACTGAGCACTGACCATTTCTTTGAAGATGAAATGTGCGCCAGATTTTTCGACTCTTAGAACATTCTTACATATGAATGTTCCTAATCAAAATTCTCTCAACCTGATTACAATTAACCTCTCAAATTTTAGCCATAGATAGATTAGCTATGGACTTAGACACGTGCAGAAGGAATTTTCAAACGATTAAACACAGAAGGAGCAGACTGCTAAACATCGGGCGCAAGTTTCTCGATTTCTTCAGAAAATTACATACTAGTGAGGATGGATGATTCACTCACTTACAATGTGTCTAATGACACTAATTTCTCTCTCCCTATTCTCTAATCTTCTTCTACTCTCTTTGCCCGACATTTTCCAACATATTTATAGATGAATATATACAAGTGTATGACTAAACAAAGATATAAGTCAGCTAATGTACATATGTGTACATATCTTTGGATTTTCTGAACATGTCCTTCCTTCAATCACCTGACTTTGTTTTCTTCTTGACTCCTTGTCTTCATTCCTCCATAATTCTTCAATTGATGATTGTCATGCACCAATAGCTCCCCCTCAATCATTAATTGAGGTTCTTCTCTATCTTCTTTACTCCAGCCATATCCTTGAATCTTTGTAGTTTTGGTCCATCTAGACTTTTTGTCATCATATCTGCAACTTGATCTTTTGTGGGAGTGTGTATGACTTCAATGTCTTTCTCAATGACCTTCTCTCTCAGGAAATGATACTGTATTTCAATATGCTTAGTTCTAGCATGAAATACAGGATTAGCTGCCAAGTATAATGAACTCATATTGTCTCCACAAATAATAGGAGTACTCTGAATCACATCAAAAACTTTCAAAAGTGTCTTTAGCCATATTACCTCCTTTGCAGCTTCCACCATACCTTTATATTCTGCTTCTGTAGATGACAAAGCAACTGTGTGTTGCTTCTTGGAACACCAAGAAATCAATTTGTCTCCTACATAGCACAAGTATCCATGTGTTGATCTTCTATCATCCACATTACCTGCCCAATCTGCATCACTATATATCTTGATTCTTGTATCTGAAGTAAACCCATAGTACAACCCTTCTCTGAGTGTACCCTTGATGTACCTAAGTACTCTTTGTCCTGCAATCCAATGTTCCTTTCTAGGACAATGCATGAATTGTGAAAGCACACCAACTGCATATGACAAATCAGGCCTTGTCAATGTAGCATAAATCAAGCTACCAACCAAACTTTGATAGAGTTTCATATCTCTGAACTCTTCTCCTCCAAACCTAGACAATTTATGGTTCACTTCCAAAGGTGTAGGTGCAACCCTGCAATCTTCCATTTTAAATTTGGTTAGCAAATTTTTAAGATACCTTTCTTGGGTCACATATACTCCATGTTGAGTATAAGAAATCTCCATTCCCAAGAAGAATGATAGGTTCCCCAAATCACTGATTTTGAACTCTTTCTCCATCTGCTTCTTGATCATTTGTATTCCCTTATCATCTGTTCCTGTAAGTATTATGTCATCAACATAAATACAAACATAAATGAACCCATCTTCACTTGCTTTGACTAGCAAGCTACTATCTGCCTTTGATGCTTGAAATCCAAGATCATTCAAGAATTTTACAAGCCTATAATTCCAAGCCCTTGGGGCTTGCTTTAACCCATACAAAGCTCTCTTGAGCTTACACACATAGTTTGGACTCACTTGATCTTTGAACCCATCTGGTTGCTCCATGTAGACTTCATCTGAAATGTAACCATTCAAGAAAGCATTTTTTACATCTAATTGAGATAGCTTCCAACCTTTGCAAGCAGCAATTGCTATGAGTGTCCTGATGGTTGTCATCTTTGCCACAGGACTATAGGTCTCATCATAGTCCACTCCATATGTCTGTGCATACCCTTTCACAACAAGTCTAGCTTTGTACCTAGACACACTTCCATCTGCAAATCTTTTAGTCTTGTAAACCCACTTACAACCAATGATCTTCTGACTATTAGGTTTAGGAACCAAATCCCATGTTTGATTCTCTATCAATGCATCATACTCCTCTTGCATAGCATCTTCCCAATTCTTCTTCCCTTTGGCCTCTTCATATGTAGAAGGGTCTTCATCTGCTTTTACCAAATAAGCATAATCTTTAGTAGTTAAGAATGAAGTGTCATAGCTATACCTTGTAGGTTGCCATTTGTGCCTAGATGATCTCCTAACTTCTGCACTTCTTGAGGTCTCTGGTTCATCACATTCTGGATCAAACCTTGGCCTCTCTTCAACTTCAATCTGCACTTCATTACTCTCACTTTCATCAAGTAATTGAATCTTTGCTTTACCTTTTCTTTGATCCACTACTTCTTCATCATCTGCATGTACATTATATTTACCTGCATACCAAGTACCTTGCTCATCAAATGTAACATCCTTGGATACAATAAATTGCTTTGTGGATGGACTCCACAACCTGTATCCCATTTGCTTATCATCATAACCAATGAATACATACTTTTCTGCCTTAGGCTCCAACTTATGCCTCAATTGAGATGGCACATATGCATATGCCAAGCATCCAAATATTCTGCAATGATCCAAGGTAGGTTTCTTACCCCACCAAGCTTCATATGGTGTCATACCCTGCAAAGCTTTACAAGGCAATCTATTAACCAAATATGTAGCTGTATTAACAGCCTCAGCCCACAAATAATTTGGGCAATTCTTCTCTTTCATCATGGACCTTGCAAATTCAACAAGAGTCCTATTTCTTCTTTCTGCTACCCCATTTTGTTGAGGAGAATACCTGCAAGTAACTTCTCTCTTTATACCTGCATTCCACAAATAATCATTGAACTCATTTGAAAAATACTCTCCCCCTCCATCTGACCTTAGTCTCTTCAATTTTTGACCTGTAATTCTTTCTGCATATGCATGATAGTGTTTAAATGTATTAAACACTTCTGACTTTTCTTTAATCACATAAATTGTGATCCACCTGGTAGCATCATCAACATATATGACATAATATCTTGAACCATTTATACTAAAGTCCTTTGAAGGACCCCACACATCTGTATGCACCAATTCAAGTCTTTCTGAATACATAAACCCATGCTTGGAATAGGATTGCTTATGAGCCTTACCTAATTGACATGCCTCACATCTGTATGTCATGTGTTGACCTGCAATGTTAGGCATTCCAAGCACTGAATCATTGTTAATCATTTCTTTGATACCTCTTTCATTAAAGTGTCCAAGTCTTTTGTGCCAAAGATCCAATTCTGACACCTTCTGCTCTCCATATGTGAACATAGCATGTCCAACATTTCCTTGTACCTTCAATGTGAAGAGCCTTCCTTCTTTCTTTCCTGCAATAACTTGTTTATACCCTTGACTAGGGTCTTCCACATAAACTCCATCATTGGTAAACCTTACCTCATAACCTTTTTCCACAATTTGACCTACACTGATCAAATTCTTTGGAATTGTGGGAACATAAAGTACCTTACTCAGAAGAGTGCTCCCATCCTTAGCTTTGACTGAACCAATTGACTTTACCTTATGCTTTGTATTATCACCTGTCTGAACTGTATGATTAATTGCATTATGATCTAGATCAGTCATCAAAGCAATATTTCCACTCAAATGATTACTACATCCTGAATCAATATAAAACACTCTCATGTCCTCATGTGAAGTTTCACATGTATTCATAATGAGAGTCGAGTCCTCCTTTTGATCTGATGCATAGTTGTAGTAGGTGTTATTATAGGATTGATTTTGGAAGCTTCTTCCTCCACCTCTTCCAAAAGAATTCCTACCACCTCTACCTCTGAAGTTTCCTCTCTGAAATCTACCACCTCTTGCTCTTTGATTAAAGTTCTGATAATTACCATTGTTTTGATTATTATGCCAACAATCATGAGATAGATGATTGGTCTTACCACATATCCAACAAGCTCTTGCATTCTCTTTGTTGTTTCTGCCTCTTCCTCTACTTCTGCTATTTCCTCTTCCTCTTATGAAGTTTGCTTGGTTTGAAGTACCTTCTTCTTCACCTGATTGTTGCTTCCCTTTGTTGGCTTTCTTCTTGTCTTTAGAATACATTGCATGACCTGCACTCTTATCAACATCTCCTTTGACATCATTCTCAAAAGTTAGCATATGACCTAACAATTGATTCAAGTCAGGAGTAAAGTGATCTAATGAAAGTTCTGTAGATAAAATGAAAGGCTTCCATTTCTCATCTCCTCTTAGCCCTGTAAGTATTTGTCTTACCAATTTGTCTTCTTCAATATCTTCATCCACTGCACCTAAAGAATCTGCAATGTCCTTCATCTTTGTCACATAATCAGAAATTGATTGTGAGGCCTTCTTCTTGAAGGTAGTAAACTCTGCCCATAGTGAAGTCTTCCTTGATTTGGTTGTATTTTGGAAATGCTCTTCCAAAGCATTCCAAATGTCACATGCACTTTCAAGTCCTCTAATGTGAGGAAGCAAATAGTCATTGACTGCCATGTAGATGATGCTTCTTGCTTGAGCATCCTTCTTCATCCAATTCTTCAAATCTGCAAGCTCCTCCCTAGTTGGAACACTAGGATCTCTGAATTCTGGCTTTTCTTCATCTCCTGTGATGTATCCTATCAAATCTTTGCTCATAAGATGAGCTTCCATCCTCATAGACCATGCAGGATAGTTCTCTCTATCCAGCTTCTCAATTTGGAGACTATCTCCCATCTTTACTTCACCTGTAGCTTCAAATCTTTAACCTTTACAGATAATGAATGTACCTTTACTTCGAATGTTGCTCCTTCTGATCCTTTTGATGCTCTTTGTATGTCTTCCTTTAATCTTTCTTCACACTTTGACCTTTGCACCTTCGAAATGTAAAGTTTTGTATTTCTGCAATAGTCGGAGTCTTCTTCACTTCAATTTTGACACAACCTGCTCTGATACCACTGATGGAGAGTGTTAATCTCCAAAAGAACAAGTTAACCTTGAATTTAGATCACCTCTATATCAAGATTAACTTTAGACTCCACCAAACTTAGAGATCATTCACCAATTTATCAGAAAATTGATTATTCTGAAAAATTCAGTTTCTTCAGAAAAGTCTGCTGCAGATTAATCACTCATTGACTAATCAATCCTGTAAAGTTTTTTATAAAACTTTGTACAACACTTCGCCTTGAGGTTGCGCAACTTTACCAAGTTAAATCTCTCAAAATGATTGAGTATACTATGAGAAATATGTGAAACACTTTACCTATGTCTGAAACTGCTTCCTTGCAATGGCGACTTTGACACCTGCAACTTCTTAGCACTGGTTCTCCCAACTCTGAACCCGTTTGATCAAGATCTTCTAGCCATAGATGGCTTACCTTCCAACTTAGATTTTGAGCCCTCACTTGTGTAAAACTTTACACTGTGGACTGAGCACTGACCATTTCTTTGAAGATGAAATGTGCGCCAGATTTTTCGACTCTTAGAACATTCTTACATATGAATGTTCCTAATCAAAATTCTCTCAACCTGATTACAATTAACCTCTCAAATTTTAGCCATAGATAGATTAGCTATGGACTTAGACACGTGCAGAAGGATTTTTCAAAAGATTAAACACAGAAGGAGCAGACTGCTAAACATCGGGCGCAAGTTTCTCGATTTCTTCAGAAAATTACATACTAGTGAGGATGGATGATTCACTCACTTACAATGTGTCTAATGACACTAATTTCTCTCTCCCTATTCTCTAATCTTCTTCTACTCTCTTTGCCCGACATTTTCCAACATATTTATAGATGAATATATACAAGTGTATGACTAAACAAAGATATAAGTCAGCTAATGTACATATGTGTACATATCTTTGGATTTTCTGAACATGTCCTTCCTTCAATCACCTGACTTTGTTTTCTTCTTGACTCCTTGTCTTCATTCCTCCATAATTCTTCAATTGATGATTGTCATGCACCAACATTGATGGGTGTCCTTGTTGGTGGCTCATCATCTAAATCTGAGTCTAGTCGTCTTGGAGTGAAATGCTCTTGTCTATTGGACACTTCATGTTCTTGCAATGGATTGCTCCGAGGTGTTGTGCTATCATGTGACACAGGCCTAGATGTCCTCTAGGAACCACTTTGGGGTCTTTGGGGGGTTGCAACCATGGTGAACGTTGTGTCCCTAGATGAGGGCTAGGAAAGAACATGCGATCTTCCTTGCAATTTGCTTGGTACGTGCCATTCTCTTGAGTTGCAAAAGTGTGAAATGAAGTGAGTTCTCTCTATTTATAGAGTTTGTTTTAAAGCTGTTTGTTCACACTAGAATGGACAAAACCTGTTTAAAAACATACAAAATATTATAATATAAATAATAACACATTGAAACCATGATTACAATAATCCTAGGATTTACCACATAATGGGAAATAATGAATTCACTTTACTTCCAAGCTGAGCCTTTTCGAAGTCTCCTAACACACCACTGAGCATGATGGAGAGGTCCTAATGACGACTTCCATTTCTCACTGGCAATGTTGTGTTGCATCCTTCTCACAAGTTTTGCCAATTGTGACTCCCTAACTCGTTCCACAAAAAAATTTCTTGAGAATGTAGTGCGGTAAGTCCAATTAAACATCTCCTCCATGTACTTTGATTGCATTGGACCACCATGTCACGTGTTTTTGAAGTAGAAACCCCTCACTTTGTAGTGTGACTTTTCCATTCCTTGGGTATTGAAAATCTCTAATGACCCATACCGATGCATGAAATAAGCTCCATGTGCAAATAAAATATGCTAAAAATTGTTAACTACATTGGAAAAAGATAAGTGCAATGAACACTCTTAGAAGAAGAATACACTTACAGTGTAGTGTGTTATATTGCTCTCTCCCCAAGCTTGAATGCAACACTTGGTGAACTCCACTGATGTCTCTTGAAATAATTGACGTTGAATAGCACTAGACCTAGTCAGACCCATTAAGCCTACAAACTTATCAAAGCTTGACCAAACCTTCTCTCTCTTATTACAAAGATCAGCTTGAGAGTCATTGTCTATTGTGATCATGCATAGTTCTTTCCACAACTCATAATGTTCATTATTTTGAGTGCTAGTACCTCTTCAAAAAAAATGTCTTGCTTTATTCCCTATCATTGACACTTTTTGTAAACTATCTTGAGATTCTCTAACTTTCTTAACAAATAGGGTTATGTTTCCACCATGAAAACCAATTGAATTAAGTAGTTCCTCCAATTTCTTTATAGCTTGAATAGATTTATCAGTTGGCTTCATGTCAAATGCATATTCTATATGGAGCTTCATAGTCTATAAAAAATTCTCATGAAGGCATGCAAGGTGCAAAAATGGACATTGACTAAAGGGAATGGAATAATGGGTTTCCAATCCTTATCTGACATGTCACGATTAGGTGTACCTAACATGGGACACCTCAATAAAGGTATATCCCATTCAGTAGATGGAGATGCATCTGTTTCATCAGCTAAATCATCTATGTTGTTTTATTTTCTCTTTGTTCGTTTATAACCTCGTGTGCAATATGGACAAGGATAGAGAGCAGATGCACCTTGTTTGCATCCTAACACACATTTATTAATCTTTAAGTCTCCACCTAAGTGCCACTCTACTTCAAAATCACCTAGGCCTTCTACAATGATTTTGGCATAATGAATTTGAGAAGTTATCACCTCTGTGATCCATGAGGTCCTACTGAAAATCCATGTAAGAACATCATTGGATTCTTTAGGTACTTCAATAGCACCTAACTACCGTATATCTTCCTCAGATTGCACACTATATGTAAAGTGATGGGTAGATTCTTCACTTTCATCAATAATGGCATGGGCCATAGCTTTGTTCATGAGTGTCATGCTAAGTCTCTCCATACGTCATCCCTTTATGATTTGACATTCTTCTAGCTTCAATACAAACTTGAGTTTGGAACCACAATCTACATCAAATAAAAAACATTATATTAATAAAAATATTATGAATGTCATTATCACAACAATGGATATACCTTGAATTGTGGATTTGTCAAATTTAACTATTTCCTTTTGAAGCCTCTCCAAATTGACAAATATATTGTTGTACTTTGTGTAGATGAATCCCTTTCTAGATGAGTTTTTCAACTCTCGCTTTGATGTAGCTGAATGATAAATGGATGCAGGCATAACATCTTCTATATGCAAGTAATTGCCAAGAGTATTGGCTACATCCTCATTGGTCATCTTCTTCTTCAAAGATACCTTGTAAGGGCATGGAAAAATGCTTTGGAAAATGCCTTTGTTTTGCAGAGCCTGCTTCAAAAGATTGTGCAATGTAATGTATGCTCTAGTACAAACACCTGCTTCATCACATACATCAGCTTCACTATAGCTAATAGGGAAAGAAATCAGCTTCACTATATATATTATGTACAAAGTCATGTTATTACTCTCTTACTTCTCCACATAGGGTTTTAACTTCAATTCATTGACCAAGGGCAATGTCATGCCAGTTAGTGTGAAGTTTTGTACTACACCTTTTGGAAGTGTTCGTATGACCCTAAAAGGTCCATTCCACCTTGGCATCAATTTCTTCCGGGATTTCTTTTCAAAAAGTTGTAGGTGGTACAACAAAAATAAGCTCCCTTCTTTGATCTGAGATTTCCAGAGGTTCGCATCATGATTGTGCTTCCACTTTTCTTGAACTGTGACAAGATGCTCATTGCCAATTTTTCTCTTTTCTTCCAGAAGTTGTGGCCGCACAAAGTTTTTTGTGAGTGCTATGAAAAACCCAGGAATCCGATTGGTTCCAACGCGGTTGGAGCCATGCAAGAATTCAAATGGAGCAATTGCCTGAATCCCATAGACTAGCTCAAATGGAGTATGTCCTATTGTGGCCTTGAATGAAGTTCTGTAGGCACATAATGTTCCCAGATAGGCTTCTCCCCATGTATTTGGGAATTGTAAGCATGTTTTCCTTAGTAGGAGCATGAGAACCTTATTTGTGCTCTCTGCCTGACCATTTGCCCTTGGGTAGTATGCACAAGACTTCTTATGGAATATTTGATATTTTTCAAAAATTAAGGTTAGTACCTTGTTAATGAAATGGGATCCTTGGTCTGTTGTTACCTCTATGGGACACCAAATCTGCAACAAATGTGATCATACAAAAATGAAGTTATTGTTGAATCAGCAGTATGTTCTTTACTTGTTATTACTTTAGCCCACTTATTCATCGCCACTATAAGATATTTTGCACCTGAATCTCATGCTACTCGGTACATTGGGCTGACAAAGTCTATTCCCCAATGCTCAAAGGGTTGCCAAGCTATAAAGTTATTAAGTGGTTGGTTCCTTTGTCGGGTCGGTTTAGGTGCACATCCTTGACAAATATCACATGCCTTTGCAAACTTGCTGGCATCTTGGAAGAGGTATTTCCACCATAGGCTACTTTGGAGTATTCTAAGTGCAGTGATATGCCCAAGAAAACGATCACTAGACGTACCCTCATGTGCCAATTGAAGAATAGTCTCTGTTTCATGTGGTTGAAGGCACTTTCTGTACATCCCATCAGGGCCAACCCTATAGAGGGTGTCCTTTATCATTATGAGATTCTTACTTTTTAGGAGTAGTCTACACCTCTCTAATGGAGTAGACTGAGCATGAAATTGACTCTTTCCTAGGAGCAAAGTCAAATCATCATACCATATGGGTGCTAAATTTACCTTGTATATTTGATTGTCTGGGAAATCATCTTCTACTCCCTTAGTTGCTTCAGTTGGGTGTCTGATGCGAGAGAGATGGTATGCAATGACATGTTGTCTACCACTGCTTTGTAAAATTTCAAAATCAAATTCTTAGAAGAAATGCAACCATCTCCATACTCTTCTTGTGACTTGTGGTTTATTCAACAAATATTTTAAGGCTTGATTATTAATAATCACTGTGAATGTAGTGTCGAGTAGATAGTTCCTAGACTTCTTCAGGGCAAATACAATATCTAATGCTTCCCTTTTCATAGTGCTATAGCTCTTCTCGGTCTTCGAGAGGAGCCTACTCACATAGTGAATGGTTTGGTCTAGTTTGTGTGTTTTGCTTGGTTGAGTAAGTATGGCTCCTACTGCATACAAACTTGCATCTACATGCACATGAAATGTCTTAGACCAATCTAGTGAGATGAGTATGGGTACATATGCCACCCTTTGTTTCAAATAAGTGAATTCAAATTCTTCTTGTTCAAACCATTGGAAGGGAAAACTCTTACTAGTGAGTCGTGAAAGTGGTCATGTTGCCTCTGCATATATGCGTATGAACTTTTGGTGATATCCAGTGTGCCCCAAGAACCTCTGGACCTCTTTAGCATTTATTGGTCTTGGAAGCTTGATAATTGACACTACCTTATCTAGATCCGGATTCATCCCTTTGGCAGAGACCACATGTCCCAACAGTGTGCCTCAGGTTACCAGAAAGTGACATTTATTAGGGTTAAGTTTCAAACTTGCTTCTCTACAATGGTAGAATATTTGCTCTAATTGCTCCAAATGTTCTGGCACAGGAGCAAATGTTCTGGCACATTTTCTACTGTAGTAGTGCATGCTACCCCCGAGAATGTTGAAAAGTCATCCATAAAAATTCTTAAGAATTTTAGGAGCAGCTTGTTGAAGATAAGTTATACTATCCCGTTGAAGGTGGTTGGTGCATTCCTAAGGCCAAAAGCCATTTTTGTGTAAATATGGAACCCCAAGGAGTTACAAAGGCTGTTTTTGGTTGACCTTTAGGATGGATTTCTAGTTGGTTGTATCCACTGAAACCATCCATGAAATTGTATATCACGTGCCCTACCACATCTTCAATCACTTGTTCAAAAAAAGGTGTGGGAAATCCATCAAGGATAGTTATCTTATTTAATGCTCGAGAATCCACAAAAACCTTGATTTTATTGGGATACTTATTAGGAGCAATAACCATTGAAGACAACCATTTTGAATGTTCTACAGGAATTATGATACCTACTTCCTCCATTTTTTGGATTTCCTTATTGACAGCATCTGCATATTTTGGATTTAGCCTATAAATTTTGACTCTAATTGGCCGAGCTTCTGCCATTAGAGGGATAGTGTGTATTCCTAATTTAAACTTGTTCATGAATGTAATTACCTCTGTGAGGAGTAGAGGGTGGTCCCACAACCAGCTTACTAGTAGAAGATTTTATGGATTATCTTCTCCTCCTAAGTTGACTTCCTTCATTGGCTCCATAGTTGCCTCTTCCTCTTCCTTAAACAACATTTCCTTGGTGAAGGTTGGACTATCGTTAGTGTTGATTTCCCATGTCTTTTCTGTGTTCATCCCACTGGGGCTTCTACCAATGGGCATACATTTTTTGCTAATTCTTCTGTTCGGTTGCCTTCAATCCTTTTCGAGATTTTTCTCCTTTTGGAGTCCTTAGCCAACTCGCCTAGTACTATAGACTCCACAGTCGGTTCTTCTTCTTCTTTATTCGTGATTGCTATTGTAAAGCACGAAACATTATTAGTCTCCTCAATCTATTCCATGATGTCATCTAGATCTTCCATAGATAATTCTTCTCCTATATCGACTTCCTCCTAAATGTTAAGTGATTTCCCTTTAGATGACTCTGCATGAGGCTTACCTGATGCCCATTGGACCGCCCAACCAATCGTAGGGGTAGCTCAAGGTGGAGGATAAGCTGCCCATTCAGGTGCCCAATGTGGAGGCCTTTGAGCCGAGAATGGAGCCCAGGCCTCAGGAGTTGCCCAGCTACTTGGAGGTGGAGGTGCCCAATCTCTGCTTGGTGGAGATGCCCAATCTCTGCTTCTGGAGGTGAATGTGCCCAACTTGAACTAGGAGTTGGAGATGCCCAATCTTTGCTTCTCGAAGGTGAGTGCGCCCAACTTGAATCAGGAGGTGGAGATGCCGAGGGAGGTGAAGGCGCCCTTTCTTGTCCTGATGTTTCCACATTCTCTAGGACCCATGGTGAAGGAGGCGTGGTCGAAATGTTTGCTCCTTCTTGTTTAATTGGATCTTCTTCTTCTCTATTGTCATTTTTCTTGCTTTCCTCTGTAGTTTGCTCTGGATGGATAAAAACTTGAGAAGTACCTAGAGCTTTGTCCGTTCCTCCTTCCATCTAAAGCTACATCATCACCTTATCTAGTCTAGCCACCCATAAGATGTCACTACCCTAGTCATGCATCGCTTTTTTCTGGCGTAGCCATGCCCTTCCTATCAAGAGGGGAAATCCTCCTTTTACCTTTGGGAGTGTTATTGCCACAAAATCCAACACAAATTTTAACTTATGAATGATGGCTTTGACCTTTTCCACTATGCCTAGTGGGATTACCTTGCTTTGATCTGCCAATGATACCGTAAAATGTGCAGCTTTAGTTGGTTTTAATTTTAGCAACATCATTGTGTATTCAGGCCTAAGATTAATATCGGACCCCCCATCAACTATCACTCCTACTAAGGGATTTCCCTTGATACTTACTGTTGAGCCCATAAAAGTCATGTTGGTCAAAGTCAATTGCAATCAAAGTCAAAATATCAAAGTCAACTGGTCAAAGTCAACAACGTCAAGGTCAAAGTCAACAAGTGCAAAGTCAAAGTGCTAAAGTGCAGGTGTCAAAGTGCATAGGTAGTGCACAATTAATTGTCCACAAAGGGTAAATTTGAGAAAGTGGATTGCAGGTTGCAGAGGTATTTTCTCTAATTTCCCTAAGGTTCAAAGTGTGTTTTAAAGTGTTTTGAAAGGTTCAAGTGAACCCCCTCTTATGTGCAAAATTGAAGACTTAAAAGGAAAATGTGAAGGTATGTGAAGCGGCAACGTACGCACAGGTGAAAGTATGGCCCCCCATTAAAATTTTTGGTTTTAGTCTAAAGTCACTACAGGACAAAACAGTGAGTCGTTGGCTGCCACTTGTGAAGACAATCTTGGGACATCAAAGTGAGCACCAAGATACTATTGAAGTTAGGAGCGTACGTGATCGACACACTCAAATCAAGGCAAGGAATATTCTTGGACCAATCTTAGAGTAAGAAAGAGAAGCATAGTCTAAGTGAAGCAAGAGAGAGAAGTGCAAGAGTCACTAGTGTGCGACGCAGAGAAGTGGAAGTGCAAGGTGCATGGAGAGTGACTAAGGATTTGTGCAGAGAGTGCTAAGCTATACTCCCCCAAGGATTTCAAGGTCTCATTGCAGTGTGTGCGTGCCGACAGAAGGTATTCACTCCTCCCCCTTTGTGGAAGCTTGGTGCAAGGTGTGCACAAGGATAAACTTGAAGCAGGTGGAGGTCTGGTGCAGAGGAGGCCGGCGGCAAGAAGACTTTGGGATATTTGGTATTTTGTAATTGAGCACTCTGTGTGTTTGTGCACAGAAGTATTGGCTTGTATTGTGCTTCAAACATTGTAATTGTCTTACTGTAATCAATCGGCAGAAGCTTCCAAGGTGTATTTTCTCTTCTGGTCTTTTCCTTTTCTCCTACAAACCCTCAAACTCCTTCTTGTCTAAGAATCCCCCAACAAAATTTGGCACACCCGGTGGGATTCCCAAGGAGATTTGAGCTTAGGAGAAACCAAGTGCAAAGTATAGCAGAGGTCACGTGTCTACAGTGCTACTTCATCAAACAAAAGGTAAATATTGTTATCAAGTGTCTCATATTAAGTGGGCTATGAGCTGCTCATGACCGCAACCCGGTCCCAAACATTGAGGGTCACTTGCAAGCAGACAAGAAGGAAGGTTGTTAGAAGGTCCTCAAGTCCACTCTCTTCAACCTCATCATTAAAGAGCATGGCGGGTCAGGTAGACTTGGAAACTTTACTCTCTAGATTAAATATAAAGTTTCCTTCTTTCAAAGGCCTAGCTCAGGAGGATCCGGATGAACACATTAGAAGGTTTTTGGCACTATGTAAGACTAGAGGCCTAATGGGTAGGGAGGATGCCTTTTTGATTCTCTTCCCTGCCACATTAGAGGGATTAGCTGATAAGTGGTTCAGCCAGTTTGCTGAAAACCATTTTACCACTTGGGATGTGATGAAAGATGCATTTAAGAATCAGTTCTAGCATGGCAACACTGCAGAGATTATCATAGAAGAACTAGAAAATTTGAGATTGGGTCCAGGAGAAAAGTTCCCAGAGTTTATGACTAGGGCCAAAGCACTAATGGCTAAATTGCCAGATCCACCACACGATTTTTTTGTTAAGAAGTGGTTAGCTAAGTCCCTACCAGTGGCCACCCAATGCAAAATAAAGGAATTAGTGTTACCTACAGCCTCCATAGAGGAGTTCATCAACACAGCCACACGCTTGGAGCAGATAAGGCACCAGTATGGAGCAACTTCTTCCCAACCAACATATGGTATAGAAATGGAGGATCCAATGATCCAGCTAAGAAAGGAGCTGGAGGGCTTAAAAAGAAATAAGCCCTACAAAGGGGAGGAGAATGTTGTTGCTCAATTGAGAAGGGAGATTGAAGCACTAAAGCTCCAAAAGGAGGAGGAGGCCCAGGCAGAGGAATTGGCTCAGCTGCGATAGGAGTTGTAGGAGCTCAAAGGAGGTGGCATCAAGAGTGGACTTTGGTGTTCCATGTGCAATAAGCAAGGTCACATAGTAAGTGAATGTCCTCTGTTAAGTGTGACTTGTCAATTATGCAGGAAAGTTGGCCATGAGGCCCATGAATGCCAATCAAGAGGAATGCCTGCAACGACATACTGGACACAAGGAAGACCCCCAACACCAGCAAATGTGATGGCTGCTGCACCAAATCAAGGTAACAAATATAATCCTAGATAGAGGAATAACTTTGGAAATGGGCCTAGGAGGCCAATCATCTGTTTCAGATGTGGAGAATGCGGGCACTATCAAAGTAGGTGCACCCTACCAGAAAATGCCCCTCCTTGTAGGAACTGCCCTGAGGCAAGAGACCATTATACAAATTGTTGTCCTAAGAATCAAGCCTCTTCATCCGGGCCTCATATTCAAATGATTTCGGTGCACAAAGAAGAAGTGTGTGATCTAGTCAATGAGCCATCACCATCTACTATGGTGCAATTAGAAGAAATAGAATCTTTGACTGTGCAGACAAGAAGCAAGGGGAAGGCTCAAGCAGACATAGGACAAGGGTCAAAGATTAAGGAATGGAATCAAAATATAGAACCATCTGAAGATAAAGTCACCACAGGTGCAGATACAAGTCAAAAAGGAGATCTCATATGCACCAGTGATGCCATTGGGAATGCCTTCAACAGGGCTCATGAGGAGTTTGATAAGTCAACTGGAGCCCATGCTCTCAAGGAATCAGAGGCTTCAAAACTACTCAAGACTATGAAAAAGGAGGTTAGTATTTTTTATTTAATAAAGATGGATGGGAATTCCGGTCAGAGTTATTGTAGATAATTGATGAAGCTTCCAATACAAGTTTGGTGGCAAAGACTGCTGTTTTACATAAAGGAACAATTGTAGGGGAAGCACCCCTTACAGATTATAAAAGTCCTCGGCTGACAGTATCTATCAAAGGTCATGAATTTCAAGGAGTGATTGTGGATGGTGGTTCTGGCATTAACTTGATGCCTAAACATACAATGGAAAAGATTGGACTCCACCCTTCAAGGCCTGCAAATTTCATTGTTACTTTGGCAGATCAGAGCAAAGTAAGGCCCTTGGGAGTGATCCCAAAAGTTCCACTTGAACTACAAGGTAATCTATTCATTCTGGATTTTGTGGTTTTAAGATTGCCCCAAGTTGAAGGAGGATTTCCCCTCTTAATTGGACGACCATGGCTGAGGCATGCAAGTGTCATTCATGATTGGGGCAAGGACACTATGTGGGTACAAAAGAAAGGCAAGAGCTGACACAGATTCACTTAGAAGAGGGCCCAGATAATCAAGGAAACACTAGCATGATGCAAACAGTTGGCATATGCATGGAACCAGAATCGGAGGATCAACCACAGATAGATTTCGAGGAAGAAGAGGATATTCTAAATTGGCTCCAAGCAGGTAACTCTTCCTCTTGTTTTGGAATTTTTCTTAATAATTCTTGCACGATTGAAGGTTATGATGAAGATAAGGAGAAAGTCCAGGTTGATGGATTGGGAGAGCCCATCACAGACCACAGAAGGGGCAGGAAGACACCCCTCAAATACAACTTGGAGGAGGATATGACAACCACAGATAAAGAGGTTACTAAAGCTAAAGGCAAGGTAAAAGATTCTAGTGAAGAGTGTTCTTTCCCGATTCAAGAAATCCCTGTAGGATGGATGCAGGACAAGGAAGAACACATTGAAATCCAAAATACACCTGCTTATGAAGCAATGCACAAAAAGCTAGTAGAAGAAGACAAGGAAGAAGATGAGCATGAAGATAATATGGTAGAGAGAAATCCTGTCAAAGAAATACAATTAGGCACTCAAGACAATAATCGACCAGTTTTGGTGGCCACTTGGTTGTGGAGCCACCCAGGGCTCCTTGAAAAGGTAAAATCATTCTTGACCCATTATACAGATGTTTTTGCCTGGCATTATAAAGACTTAGAAGGAGTGCTTGCAACTTATGGAGAGCACAGAATCCCTCTGGTTGATGGAGCCAAACCCATAAGAGGGAAGAGTTATAGACTTAATCCAAAATATGTTGAAGCTGTCTATGTGGAAATACAGAAGATGGAGGATGCAGGAATCATCATTCCTGTAGAACACTCAGAGTGGCTCTCAACTATGGTTATAGTACCAAAGAAGAATACTAATAAAATAAGAATTTGTGTTGACTTTAGAGCACTCAACAAGGTGACCATTCCAGATGGTTTCCCAATGCCTTTTGCAGAGCATGTCATTGAAGAAGTGGCTGGGCATGTATTATATAGCTTTATGGATGGATTTAGTGGCTATAATCAAATATCAATACACCCAGAGGATCGTGAAAAGACTGCTTTTATCACACCTTGGGGAACATATGTGTATGTAAAAATGCCATTTGGGCTCAGAAATGCTCCAGCCACCTTTAACAGAACGGTCAATCTCATTTTTGGCCCCCTATTGCTGGAATCACTTAGAATCTTCATGGATGACTTCTCTTCGTTTTCAGGATCTCACAAAGAAAATCCTCTAGATTGTTTGGACCATCACTTGAGGCAGCTGCAGAATGTTTTCAAGAGATGCAGGGAGACTAAGCTAAAGCTCAATCCAAACAAATGTCATTTCCTTGTGACAGAAGGAACTCTCTTAGGACATGTGGTGTCGGCTAAAGGTATGGCCCCAGATCCTGACAAAATCATTTCTATATTAAAGTTGTCTAAACCTAAATCTCCTAAAGAGATTCAGAGTTTCTTGGGGCATACTGGATACCATAGAAGGTTTATAAAAATGTATGCAGAGATAGCCAGACCACTGGCTAGACTTACAGGTAAGGAAGTACCTTTTAAATGGGAAGAAGAGGAGGAAAAAGCATATCAAACATTAGGGTCAAGGTTAGTGTCTGCTCCTATTTTGATCACACCTGAGTGGTAAAAAATCTTTCATATACATGTAGATGCCAGTGCCTATGCAGTGGGGGCAGTTTTGACCCAACCCAGTGAAGAATTTAAAGCGGACAGACCAATTCAATATGCCAATAGAATCTTGACCAAGGCTGAAAGGAATTACAGTACTACAGAAAGGGAAGCCATAGCAATGGTTTTTGCTGTCCGAAAATTCCGTCATTACTTATTATGGGAGTAAAATTTATTATTATAACAGATCACCAACCACTTAAATACTTGCTCAACAAACCACAAGCCACTGGTAGAATATGGAGGTGGTTATTGTTGTTCCAAGAGTTTGATTTTTTTGTAGTCCACAGACCAGGTAAAGATAATGTTATGGCGGATCACCTATCCAGAATCAATATGATGAACCAAGCTAGTGGAATCAATGATGATTTTCCAGATGCTCATCTGTTTGCTGTACAAGCTCAAGGTTGGTATTATGATATCAAGAATTTCATTAAAACTGGGTTGTATCCAGAAAAGGCTAGTGTTGTGCAAAGGAAGAGACTGCTAATCAAGAGTAGACCATATACCTTCATTGAAGATAAATTATATAGACAGGGCAAGGATGACAGGTTTAGGAAGTGTTTGGAAGAAGGAGAAGTGTGGGAAGTCCTTCACTCTGCACATGAAGGAACAGGTGGTGGGCACCTTCCAGGGCATATTATGAGTCAGAGGATACTGGATGCTGGTCTATGGTGGCCTACACTATTTAAGGATGCAGATGAATGGGGAAATGCATGTGACGTTTGCCAGAGGTGTGGACCTAAGCCAACAAAGCAGAGGCATAGCCCCTTGATTGTTTCCACTTCGTGGCAACCATTTGAGAAGTGGGGGCTAGATTTTGTAGGGCCCATCTACCCTCCCGCGATTCCAAAAAGGGAGAAATATCTCTTGATAGCTACAGATTATGCGACAAAGTGGGTTGAAGCTATTGCCTCCCCCGACTGCACTGCCCAAATTATTGCTGACTTCATTTACAGTAGCATTATTTGCAGGTTTGGATGTCCACTTGAAATTTGTACAGATCAGGGTACCCATTTTGTCAATAAGGTCCTGCAGGAAATTTTCAACAAGTATAGAATTCTACATAGGACCTCTTGTGCTTACTATCCAAGAGCCAATGGACAGGCTGAATCGACAAATAAGGTTTTAATCTCAATGTTAAGGAAGGAGTGTATGTTACAGCCCACTTCCTGGGGCATCGCTTATCAAGGTACCCTATGGGCATACAGGTTAGCGTACAAAGAGGCCACAGGATATTCTCCATTCCAACCAGTTTATGGCATATTGCCCATTGAGCCCTTTGAATTTTTACATGGATCACCTAAGATAGCATTCATGCAGGGAAAGAAAGATTGTGATGTCTCTCAGAGGCTCGGAGCGCTACATAAAGTGGAGGAGATTCATCTACTAGCAACAAAACAATTGATAGAGACTCAGATGAAGAGAAAGGAGGCACATGATCGCCATCTGTGGAACAACAACATAGAACCATGCATGTTAGTTCTTCTCCATAGACCTCATCTTCATACACAAATGAGAGGAAAATGGCTTCCACATTGGGAAGGACCTTATCGAGTCAAAACAGTGCTAAATTGGGGTGTTGTGGAGTTAGAGACGCTGAAAGGAGAGGCCTTGCCACTGGTCAACATATCAAGGCTCAAGGCCTATCATCAACTCACTTGAAGAAGTATGGATCGCCTGGAACTGCAAAATCTGTCTAGGTTGTACATAGCTTTCTCATCTCATTTTGCTCAGTTTTAGTAGTTTTCTTTATCCATTTCATTCTTGTTCCTTGTGTTTTTAGCAAACCTAGAAGGCATTTCATAACCTCTGCAAAAGTAAAACTTTTGGGTATTTTTGAAAATTTTTCTAGCATTTTTTATCCCTTTTTGATGTCAATTTCTTGCCAATAGGAGGAATAAATGGAGGCTCTCTGTGGTTTGATGAAGGATATTTGGCCTAACCCTGTAGTAAATTTCATGAGAACTTTTTTAGAATTTTTTGGCAATTTTTTGGATTTTTCTTTCAATTTTCTCTATTTTTGGGTTATTTTCCAAACCCCCCCCCCCCCCCCCCCCCCCCGCTGTTGATATATTTAGGTAGTGATGTGTGTGAACACTCTAGGACCGCCGAGGCACTTTTTTCCCTCTTTAGGAGGTTTTTTCCCCCGACTTGTATATACGCCTATTGCCCTAATGGGCTACTTATCTTTGTACATTCTCTAGTAATACATTCAGTATTGTGTGTTTGTGCTCCAAGCTTCTTCTTCCTCCTTGTGTTGTTCGCGTGCTTCCGCAGACGTCTATCTCCAACAATTGGTATCAGAGCAGGTTGTCGCTTCTTCTAGGGCGCCGTCGACACTCCTCCGTTTGCAGTCTCAGATTCGCACGAAATTTGGTGAGCATACTCAGGGTGTTTCCGAGATCAAAACTGCTTCGCTCTGTGGTGCCGAAATCGCGATCTGAGCTCGTTTTGGCCTCCGAATGCACTATCGCAGCGCTTGTGCAGGCTATTTCGTCCTTTTGTGCCAAAGGTATATACCAGTTTCTGTTCTCCAGTTCAAGCGTCTCAAAGTCTGCTACAAGTCTAGCAGAACTCGTCTGGGTAGTTCCGTTCAACTTTTTGAGATACAGTCAATTTTCTGCATCAAGGTATTTTAGTCACCGGCCATGGCTGAAAGCAGTGATGTATTCCATATGTTGGCTGTTGAGGATAAGTTGGATGGTACCAACTACCCATTATGGGCTTATATGATGCGACATGTACTGGTTGCAAAAGGATTGTGGAACATTGTGCAGGGTGTTGAAAGACTTCCTGTTACACCTGTAATGACAGGTACTGCAAATACAGGTGTTGGAGCTGATGAAGATGGTGTCGAAGATGATATTCCGCAGATTCCTGTTCGTGCTGCTGTTTCTGTTGCACCTACTGCAGAGCAGATTCGTTGGGATGGCAGAGATGCCCAGGCACATGCATTGATAGCTTTGTCTGTCAAACGTGCCATTATTCCTCACATTCGCTCTTGCAGAACAGCAAAGGATGCTTGGGATACACTTACCACTTTGTACCAGGCTAGGAATGAGGCTCGTGTTGCTTACCTCCGAAAACAGTTGGAGAGTGAGCACATGAATGAAGGTGATTGTATGGACAGTTTTCTTACAAAGATCAAAGACCTGAAGGAACAATTGATTTCTGCTGATGAGGTTATACCAGATAGCTCACTTGTGCAGACCGTTCTGAATGGTCTTCCTGATTCATATCAGAGTTTTGCCTCTACTCTCCGGTTGATGATGAAAGGCAATCCGAATGCCTTGTCATTTGAGGAATTAGTCTCTGTTCTGTTGCAGGAAGATCAGTCCAGGCAGAACAGGTCCATTATGCGTGTTGCAGATCAAGCTTTCCTGGCTAGTCAGAAGGGCAAAGGAAAATGGAGCTCTTCTACTAGTAAGCAGAAATCTGCAAATGCTGCACAATCGAAGAACCAAGATAAAGATGAGAAGAAATCAGAAAAAAGAACTGTCCAAAACTAGCTGCTAAAGAGGCAAAGAAGAAAGAGGCTGGAATGGTTGTTGCAGAGGCCTCTACACCAAAAACAGAGTCTGCAAATCTAGTGCAGGAAGAAGAATGGGTGTTTACTACTGTCTGCAGTTTTGACCCATCTTCTCATGATCAGTGCATGTTTGCAGTAGACTCAGATGTTTGGTACTTTGACAGTGGGGCGACCAAACATATTACCTCGCAGCGCAGTTTCTTCTCTTCACTCGAGCCTGCCCCTACAGGGAATACTGTCACATGTGCCAATAACTCCTCTATCCTGTTATGGGAGTTGGTAAGATCATTCTGACTACTGCTGATGGTAGTTCTTTCACTTTGTCAGATGCTTTAGTTGTGCCAGGGATAAAAAAGAACCTGTTATCAGTTTCTGCATTAGCCAAGATTGGCTTGGTTGTGAAATTCGTTGATGACAGGTGTACAGTCCATGATCTCTCAAATGGCGATGTGATTATTGCTTCTGGCATTTTATGTCGTGGGCTGTATAAGCTCATAGACTATGAAAGATTTGTGAATGATTCGGCATGTGCAGTTCATGATTCTCAGGCTATGTCAGATGCAAAGCTTTAGCATGCACGGTTTGGTCATCTGAATTTTGCTAGTTTGTTACGCCTGTAGAAATCTGAAATGGTGTCTTCTTTGCCCAAACTTGAGGCACCTGGAAAACATGTTTGTGAAGGCTGTATTTTGGGCAAAATGCAGCGTTCTTCCTTTCCAAAAGATGGTTCAGTTCGGGCTACGCAAAAATTGCAGCTTGTACATAGTGATGTCTGTGGTCCTATGCAGACACCCTCTTTTGGAAATTACCTTTACTTCGTGACTTTCATTGATGACTTTTCCAGGCATGCATGGGTATATCCACTCAAAGCAAAGTCCGAAGTGTTCATGTGCTTCAAACAGTTTTTGGTTTTGGCTGAAAATCTGTTAGCATGTAAAATGGGCACCCTCCGTTCTAATCGAGGGGGGAATATATGTCTTCAGATTTTAATGCATTTCTGGCTGAACGTGGGATAAAACGCCAGTGTACAGTGCCGTATACACCTCAACAGAATGGAGTTGCTGAACGAAAGAACAGGTCACTCATGGAGATGGCGAGGTGCATGGTCAAAAGTCAGGCTTTACCACATAGTTTCTAGCTTGAGGCTGTCATGTGTGCAGCATATGTACTGAACAGGTGTCCCACTAAAGTGTTGCAGTCTATTACTCCATATGAGGCTTGGCATCACCGCAAGCCATCTGTTGCTCATCTGCGTGTTTTTGGTTGTTTGGCATATGCATTAGTGCCTGAACAACATCGCAGAAAATTGGATGATAAGGCAATAAAATGTATTTTTGTTGGGTACAGTTCTGAAAGTAAAGGCTATCGTCTGTATCATCCACAGACTAAACGCATTCTGGTTAGCCGTGATGTTGTCTTTGTGGAAGATGCTATTCAACCATTGCTTTCATGTACTAAGGAGACATCTGTTAGCTCCAAAGACATATATGATATGTTGATGCCTCTTTTTACAGGTGGACAATCTAGTGCTAGTCCTAATGAGGCAACTTCTCAGCCCTTGTAGGTTTCATATGATGATGCAGATCATTCTATTTCTGATGCAGGTTTACATGATGCACTTGTTGATGAGAGAGCTGATATTGAGCAGGCAAAAACTATGCCAAAATGGCTGGTGCAGACTTTGCGTGACAGCAAATTAGATGCACCTTTGTCATATCGTACTCGTTCAGGCTCTCATAGTGCCTCCTTTGCATCAGATTGCTATGCTATGGCTGCGTCTAGTCTCTGTGATGAGAATGAGCCTGTTTCTTTTGATGAAGCACAGAATTCAGAAAATTGGATGGCTGCCATCCAATCTGAATATGATGCTATAATGAAGAATGGTACATGGTCTTTATGTGACTTGCCTCCTGGCAAGAAGGCCATTGGCACTAAGTGGGTATACAAGCTGAAGCGTAAACCTGATGGTACAGTTGACAGGTATAAGGCTAGGCTTGTTGCAAAGGGTTATGCGCAGGAAAGAGGCATTGATTTTGATGAGACCTTTGCACCTACATGCCGTATGACTACTGTTCGGAGCATTTGTGCACTTGCAGCCCATCATGGTTGGAATGTACATCAGCTGGACATTAAAACAACATTTCTAAATGGTGACTTACATGAAGAAGTGTATGTTTTTCAGCCCCGTGGCTTTGTGCAGAAAGGGCATGAAAACCAGGTGTGCAGGTTAAAGAAGGCATTATATGGTTTAAAGCAAGCACCATGTGCTTGGTATGAGAAGATACATGCTTGTCTGGTTGCACATGGTTTTGTGAACAGTCCAACTGAAAGCACCTTATATGTTAAGCGTGCTAATGATGTGCTTCTGATCATTGTTGTCTATGTTGATGACATGCTGCTCACTGGTCCTATTGAGAAGCATATTGTTGATTTCAAGGATGATTTGCATGCCTCATTTGAGATGTCTGATTTGGGGCATTTGCATCACTATTTGGGCATTCAGTTTATGCACGTTGATGGTGGAATGGCTTTGTGTCAAACGAAATATATTGACACATTATTGCAGCGTTTTGGCCTTGAAGATTGTAAGCCTATTGCCACTCCTATGGAGACAGGTTTACGATTGAGTCTTCATGATGCTGGAGATGCATTTGATGCTGTTCTCTATCAGTAGGCTGTTGGATGCTTGATTTACTCATGCATTACTCGACCAGATATTCAGTTTGCTGTCTCACAGATGAGCAGGTTTATGCATTGCCCAGGAGTCACGCATTGGAAAGCGGTTAAGCGCATCTTTCGCTACTTGAGTAGTACTCGGCTTCTTGGGTTGTTTTATCCCAAGGGGGGATCACTACCGCCAGATTTGCATGCTTTTTCTGACTCAGATTGGGCTGGTTGCTATGACACTCGTGTGTCCACCAGTGGTTTTTGCTTCATGCTTGGTAGCTCATGTATATCTTGGTTGAGCAAGAAGCAGCCTACTGTGGCCACTTCCAGTTGTGAGGCTGAGTATAGGGCAGCTTTCACAGCGACTGTTAAGTGTGTGTGGCTCAGACGCCTTATGGCTGATTTGGGTGTTGGCCAGTCTTCTGCCACCACCATCTTCACTGACAGTCAGAGCGCATTGGCAATTGCGAGGAACCCTGTGTTCCATGCTCGCACTAAGCACATTGAGGTGCATTATCACTATGTCAGGGAGAGGTTCTCTGCTGGGGAGATCAGCTTGGCATATGTGCCCACGTAGGAGAACATTGCAGACCTTTTCACCAAGGCTCATCCTAGGGAGAAGTTTGAAGCTTTCCGCAAAGCTTTGGGCTTACTTCCTTTTGTGGAGTGATTTCCACATAGCTTGGCACTTCCTTATACATGAGTGCCAGCTCCTTGTTCACCGCATCACTCCCAGGGGGGATTTGTTGATATATTTAGGTAGTGATGTGTGTGAACACTCTAGGACCGCCGGGGCACTTTTTTCCCTCTTTAGGAGGTTTTTTCCCCCGGCTTGTATATACGCCTATTGCCCGAATGGTCTACTTATCTTTGTACATTCTCTAGTAATACATTCAGTATTGTGTGTTTGTGCTCCAAGCTTCTTCTTCCTCGTTGTGTTGTTCGCGTGCTTCTGCAGACGTTTATCTCCAACACCCGCCCCCCCCCCTGAGACGTTCAAACCCACGAAATGCATAAACCAACAAGAGGGACACCAAGAAGATTGCCAGAACATGTTTATATTCGATTAGCAACTCGTGTTGAAGAATGCAATGAGAGCTTGGTATGAGGAGTACTAGTACCCCTCATAGTTGCGCACAATTTGGCACCACAGGGCATACCCTCCAAGCACTGAAAAGGGCTGGATAGAAAAACAGGCTGTGACACCCCCCCCCCCAAATTTATTTTTTATTTTTTTATTTTATTATTTTATTTTAATTTTTTTTATCTTTTTATTTTTTATTTTATTATTTTTATTTTATTTATTTATTTTTATTTTGTTTTATTATTTTATTTCTTTTTATTTTTATTTTTTATTTGTATAGGCGTGCCAAAAAAAAATATATATATATATATATATATATATATATATATATATATATATATATATATATATATATATATATATATATATATATATATATATATATATATTTATTTATTTATTTATTTATTTATTTATTTATTTTTTTAATTTTTATGGCTCAAAGCTTTTGGCTCTGGATCATGCCTCGGTTGGCCGTTTTTTACAAAAATGGAGTCATATTCATGTTTTTTGGCACCTCTGAGCTCAGTTTTTGGCTTTATTTTTCCAAATTCTAACTTTTTCTCTGACTTTTGGTCAAAACCCACATGTTTTAAGCACATTTCTCACATGTTTTTATTTCCCCACATTTTTCACATGGCTTATTCTAACTTTGTCTTTCCTTATGTTCCATTATGTCCCATATGCATCCTCTCTACTGTTTGACCTTTTTAACCCTCTCCAGACCCCATCCTCCTACCCCATGCCCTGCTTTTACAAATCTGCCCAGCCACATCCTTAACACTCCCTATCCATTCCATCCCCGGCCCTCAGCCCTCCCCTCCACCCCTTTCTACCCTCCCATTGCAACCCTTTGCTTTTCCATTACCAAAATCCCACTTTTGGTTCTTCTCTAGTGCTTGTTCTGGTGGAGTTGTTTGCTGCTCAGGTGTCATTTCCAGGTTTTGCAGCTCACAATTCATGATGTCCTCTATGCTCAGAGCTTTGGTTATAGCTCTCCGGGACGGAGAGCACATTAGGTGGTGGGCAACTGTTGAGCCCATAAAAGTCATGTTGGTCAAAGTCAACTGCAGTCAAAGTCAAAATGTCAAAGTCAACTAGTCAAAGTCAACAAGGTCAAGGTCAAAGTCAACAAGTGCAAAGTCAAAGTGCTAAAGTGCAGGTGTCAAAGTGCACAGGTAGTGCACAATTAATTGTTCACAAAGGGTAAATTGGAGAAAGTGGGTTGCAGGTTGCAGAGGTATTTTCTCTAATTTCCCTAAGGTTCAAAGTGTGTTTTAAAGTGTTTTGAAAGGTTCAGGTGAACCCCCTCTTATGTGCAAAAGTGAAGACTTAAAAGGAAAATGTGAAGGTATGTGAAGCGGCAACGTACACACAAGTGAAAGTATGGCCCCCCATTAAAATTTTTGGTTTTAGTCTAAAGTCACTACAGGACAAAATAGTGAGTCGTTTGCTGCCACTTGTGAAGACAATCTTGGGACATCAAAGTGAGCACCAAGATACTATTGCAGTTAGGAGCGTACATGATCGACACACTCAAATCAAGGCAAGGACTATTCTTGGACCAATCTTAGAGTAAGCAAGAGAAGCATAGTCTAAGTGAAGCAAGTAAGAGAAGTGCAAGAGTCACTAGTGTGCGATGCAGAGAATTGGAAGTGCAAGGTGCATGGAGAGTGACTAAGGATTTGTGCAGAGAGTGCTAAGCTATACTCCCCCAAGGATCTCAAGGTCTCATTGCAGTGTGCGCGTGCCGACAGAAGGTATTCACTCCTCCCCCTTTGTGGAAGCTTGGTGCAAGGTGTGCACAAGGATAAGCTTGAAGCAGGTGGAGGTCTGGTGCAGAGGAGGCCGGCGGCAAGAAGACTTTGGGATATTTGGTATTTTGTAATTGAGCACTTTGTGTGTTTGTGCACAGAAGTATTGGCTTGTATTGTGCTTCAAACATTGTAATTGTCTTATTGTAATCAATCGGCAGAAGCTTCCAAGGTGTATTTTCTCTTCTGGTCTTTTCCTTTTCTCCTACAAACCCTCAAACTCCTTCTTGTCTAAGAATCCCCCAATACTTACAGTTAATATGGGACTCTTGTAGTCAGTAAGAGGTACCATCCTAGATAGCTCCGAGCTATAGGCTGAGGGCATGGGTATTTGTTGAGAGATTAGCGACGTGAAGCCTTTCCCGCCACTTAATATGATGCCAGGGTCTAACCCATTTATGGCAGCCATTACTTCTCCTGTGAATCTAGGACTCATAGCTAACAATTTGTATAGAGATACCTATTGATAAGTGTTTTGGAAGACCTAAATTGCAGTGAGAAAACCTTCTTGGTTGTTCATGGAAGTAGCTCCATTATGAATCTGCCTTAAGTCCTCCTTAGATACTCCATAGGCCTTGTCGATAACGTGTTCGAGAGTATCTTCATTTCTTCTTATTCTTTCCAATGAGACTTTTTCCTTGTCCTTGTTGTGCTTCTCTTTCTCAGGGGATTCATGCTCTGTTTCCTTTTTCCTTTGTCCTTATTTTGACGAGCTAAATCTGCTAGTTCCCTAGTAGCATCCTTCAAAGTTGCCTTTTGCTTTTGTGCCCTAGTCATTACTCCGAGAAGTTCCTGAAGCTGGACTACTTGGGCACTTGGAGAGTCTATGTTGTCCTCATCATTAGTTATCGTGATCATATGCAGGGGCAAGAATTTCCTTGTGTGCTTGTGGACGACATTGACTTCATGTAGTCCTTAGTGTAATGATCCCTTATCTCAAGACAATTTTTGCATGGTGGAGCATCTTTGCAAAGAGAACACTTACTTTGGAAGTCTCCATACTCCCCACATCGGTAACACATTATAGGCTTGGGTGGTCGGTTCTAAAGAGGCCTTTCTTGTCATTGTTGTCCTTGACTGGTGTAAAAATTTATCACAGAAGGTGTTGTTGTGGACGGTATGGGTGGTTGCCCTAACAAGGAGGATTGAGCTACACCTACCCATTGAGCTACTGGTGATTGTCCTCGTATCATATTTTGGTTTCCAAGACCCTTCAAAACATAACAATCCTTGGCCTCATATCCACCCTCTCCACAAAATTGGCATGTTAGTCTCCTTGGGCACTCTTGTGTTGTGTGTCCTTGAGTAGTACAGAGAGAACACCATAGTCCAGTTCTTACCTCCCTTAGTGTTTTCAGTTCTTCTAGCTCGTCATATCTGAGCGAGACCTTCCAAGGTACTTTTGTCTTCTTCTCAATTTCTTTGAAGCTTTAAGGCTTCTAGTTCCCTTCTCAAGGCTATCACAACATGTTCATCTTGGGAGTAAGTCTTACTTGGCTGCATTCCAAAATGAACCCATGCAGCCTCAATCCTTGTGACAGCTGCTTTGAACTCTCTTAAGGTGGATCCAATTGCATAAGCTCTCTTAGCTTCTATTGTGTGGATTTTGGCAAGGCTTTCTCCACCTATTTCTTGATAAGGAAATCCCCTAGTGCCTCTAGTAATCTTGCCACCAGTGATCTTCCCCATGTCATAAGTTCTCAAAATGACTCTCCCACATGCAAAATTAGATTCTCAAGCTCATCTAATGTTCTTTCCGTGGAGTTACTTGGCTGGAATGTTTCTATGAATTCGGTCCCCAATGCTTCCCATTGAAAATAATTCTCTGTGTACTGGTTGAACCATTTGTTAGCCAATCCTTCAATTGTTGATGGAAAGAGAGCAAGCAAGGAGCCTTGTCATTGTTTTAGACCCCTGCTTTTACAAGTTGAAAGAAATCTTCATATGTGGTCTTCAAGATCTTCATTAGCACCACCATGAAATGAAGAAAATCTAATATTTATTCTAGACAAGAGCAGAAAGTTCCTCGGCCATAGTGGTGTTAAGAAAAGTGACTTGGGGTAAAGACTTTTGGGTCTTAGCCTTGTCCTCTAATCCTTCTAATCTAGAAGCTAGAATTGATGCGGATAGACTTCTCAGAGGTGTTAGAGAAGGGTCTGGCCTTCTTCTATGGTACCTCTTGATTGGTGTTTTCTTAGGGCTTAATTGTTTCTCCTTGCTAGCTCTGGTGTGGGTCATGGACCATCTTGAGGATTACTCCCAAGGAGGGAAATGACCAGAGTTATGCCTAAAAAAGGAATGGAGTATTGATCAAGAATAAGAAAGTGAAAGTGAAAGGGTTGCCTAAAAACTCAATGATAAGTGGAGGGTATGTTAAGGTCACCCTAGTTAGTTAAGAAGGAAAGGGAGTCACCCTAGATGGCTAGGTGGAGAGAAGGAGTCACCCAAGCTTGATGGAAGAAGAAGTTGCCCAAATGAAGGTTGAAGGTTGGTGGAGCAGCTTGAGGAAAGAGGAGGTCACCCAAACTTGAGAGAAAGAAGAGGTTGGTGAGGAAAGAGAGGGTCGCCCAAGCTTGAGGGAAAGAGGAGGTCACCCAAGAAGAGGTGGAAGAGGGAGTCGCCCAAGAAGAGGTTTGTTGGATAGAGGGAGTCACCTAAAGATGAGGAGGAGGCCAATGAAGTAGGGAGTGGCCATGAGGTTCTAAAGTGATTTCTCAAGAAAATCTCCAGAAGCCCTGTCCCACTGCGCGTGCCAAATTTTCACCTGTAGATGGTGAAGTGTGAAGTGTGTGGGTGCAGGGAATGCAAAATGCACTACTCCTAGAGCACATTACAATAATATACAGTCAAGAACCAGAATCCTAATCATCACTTCAATTTATACATATGAGTTAGACACAAAAATAAGAGATAGAATGAGTGAGAATCTAAACAACACAACAGATAGAACACACAGCAAAATATAACACTAGACAACAACCAAATATGACTGTGATATAGCACAACAAGAGAGTATAACACAAGACAACAACCAAATATAACGTAGTCAGTACAAACCATCAACTAGTCATATCACTTGTCATATAGCCACAGAACAATGGAAAACAATGGAAACTCAATCTCCAAGTATCCTCCCACTAGCAACATAAGCAAGATAGGTCTCTTGGTGTCTCTACAAGCTCTAGGCTTACACTCGCTCTTCCATATCTCTATCAGCTAGAGGTAACTCTGAAACGCATAGTCTCATGTAGTGTCCTCTTTTCTTGAGGCTCCTTCCTTTTATAGGTGAGGGATAGGTTACAAGAGGAGAGTCTATTACATAAGAGT
The DNA here is from genome assembly GCA_020310875.1 of Ceratopteris richardii. Classification (NCBI taxonomy): domain Eukaryota; kingdom Viridiplantae; phylum Streptophyta; class Polypodiopsida; order Polypodiales; family Pteridaceae; genus Ceratopteris; species Ceratopteris richardii. The sequence continues at coordinate 94,196,979 of CM035423.1, forward strand.
AATGGGCAATTAATGCACTAGGTAGTTTCAATTGTCAGCACGACCACCAGTACTAGACTTTGTCTTGTTGTGATGAGTGGCTAGGGTCCACTTTGCCCCCTTGTTAGGTCCCACCATCTTGCTAGGGCTTGTCTCTTGATGAATTTGGGCATGCTAACGACCTTCTCTAGAACTTGGGAATCTCGATGCCCAACTCCAGCATCTAGGCATCTTGGTGCCCAACTCCAGCATCTGGGCGTCTCGACGCCCAACTCTAGCATCTGGGCATCTCGGCACCCAACTTTGCACTATTATTCAAAAAATTTACTGTCTACATCCCTCTTGATGAATACTCACATATGAACATTCTTTTCCATTTTCTATAATGCTTGGTTTAATGTTAAATCTATTAATCTATGTATTTATCTATCTATATGTTTATATTTCTACCTCTTCATATGATCATTTTTTTATAAATCAAACAATCACAATAGATTTAAATCAAAATAGTTTTAACTCACAATCATCCACACACATTATGAAGTAAGAATCAATGTTGATTCAAATAATCACAATAGATTTTAACTCACAATCATACACACATGTACACATCAAAGAATATTGTGAAGTAAGAATCAATTTTGAGTCAAATAATCATCATAGTTTTTTACTCACAATCATACATGCACATACACACACATAGTATTGTGAAGTAAGAGTCAATGTAGAGTCGGAAAATCACAATAATTTTTAACTCACAATCATATATGCACATAAACATACACATACTATTGTGAAGTAAGAATCAATGTTGAATTAGACAATCACAATAGTTTTTAACTCATAATCATACACGCATACACACCTACACATACTAGTGTGAAGTAAGAATCAATGTTGAGCCAGATAATCACAATAGTTTTTAACTCACAATCATAGATGCACATACAAATACACATACTATTGTGAAGTAAGAATCAATGTTAATTCAAACAACCACAATAGTTTTTAACTCACAATCATACGCACACATAGAAATACATATACTATTGTGAACTAAGAATCAATGTTGAGTCAGAAAATCACTAGATTTCAACTCACAATCATACAAACACATACACGTACACATACTTTTGTGAAGTAAGAACCAATGTTGATTCTAAAAATCACAATAGTTTTGAACTCACAATCATATATGCATACATACACACATACACATACACATACTATTTTCAAGTAAGAATCAATGTTGCGTGAGACAATCACAATAGATTTTAACTCACAATCATACATGCATACACACATACATATAATATTCTAAACTAAGAATTAATGTTGAGTCAGACAATCACAATAGTTTTTAAACAATCATACGCACATACATACACACAGACATATGCACATACTATTGTCAAGAATCAATGGTAATCCAGACAATCACAATAGATTTTAAGTCACAATCATACACTCACATACACACACATACTATTGTGAAGTAAGAATCAATCTTGAATCAGACAATCGCAATAGTTTGTAACTCACAATCCTAAACACATACACACATCATACACATAAAAATCCAATCGCATATGCCTAACACTAAAACATCTAAAAACTATTGTGAATTAAGAATCAATTTATGATTCAAACAATGATAATAATATCTAAATGATAAAAAATTTAAAATAATGTGATTCTTATCAATAAAATTTAAATGTATTTATTATGACTTTTACTTGTCTTGTAATTTTATCATTATTTAAATATAAAATCTATCATTTTCTTTTATTTTTATAATCTTAAATTTTTTTCTAGAAGATTTTGTACCTTGTTTTTGCACGACATTGTCAATTTGTAAAAAACAATGTAACTCTGGTGATTGTACACTATGGGGTATTATTTCTTGGAGAAATATTTTGATTGAAAGATTTTTTATTGAAAAATTTTTTATCAAAATAATTTCGATCAAAACAATGCTCGATCAAAAAGTGTTTTGATAAAAAAACTCTTGAATTTCTTCCCAAAAACAATTTGACCTTATTTGAATAAGCTGACATAGCATCAATTAATTTGGTCAAATAATAAGGGTGCATCTTAAAGTTCCATAATCATTCATGAATAATCAAATTATCAAATACTAAATATTATAGTCTAGGCTGAAAGTTGTGCAAGATTGGGAAAGAGATTCTTAGACGTGGAAACAATGAATAAGATTTATTTACAATGAATAAGATTTATTTACAAAACTTCTCTTATAGAGATGTTACCACTCTCTATTGGAATCCAATACACAAAATATTGGATGATGATATTTCTCCCCATAATGCAAACTCTAGTGATCAATCTTGGATACATGAAGATACACATTTTTCAATCTGTAGGTCAACCAAGAGAAAAGAAAAAAGACTTTAGAGTCTAATGCCCATGAGGAACAATACTACATATAGTATGAAAATGGAAGTATCATAATGGAACTAGAATTTGAATCTGAAGAAGCATATTTAGATGTGATAAGTGCATTTAGCTCAAGAAGAAATGGTGAATAATCCAATGTATTCTCAATAGGAGACTTCCCTGCATATCAATCTCCTAATACAAAAGTGTTAGGAAAAGAAGAGAACACAAAACACTGTCTTAAAATCTCTTGATAATTTCAAAGGATATGAAGTTGAGGAAAGAATAATGGCCATTCAGATGCTTAGAAGAGAGGTGGTTGATGGATTTTCATATGGTAAGAAATAACAAAAAAAGAAAGTATTGGTGACCAAGGAAGAAGACAATGAGCGATGCACTTTCATATGTAAAGATGTGTCCCAAGAATAAGATCAACAACTAATTGAAATATTGTGAGAGTATAGAGATCTATCTACATGGACATACAAGGATTTGAAAGGAGTAGATCAAAAGATCTACTCTATATGATAGAATATTGATGAACTTAGGCATACTAGTGGTACCAAAGAAGAATGGAAAATTTATAGGCTATATTAACTTGAAAAAAGTATGCTTCCACTATAAGAGATAGCTAAAAACTCTCTATAAATGAACATATATTAGAAAGAGTAATGGGCAAGGAAGTAAGCTTCCTTGAGGATTTTTAGGTTATAATCAGGTAGCCATTGCTCTTGAGGACCAACACAAGATAGCCTTTGCTATTGAATGGGGCATTTATGCTTTCAATCTCATGCCTTTTGGCTTGAAAAATGTGTTAGCCACTTTCCAATTTTTAATGTATCATGTATTCAATGAGTTCTTGAGAAAGTGTATGGAATTATACATAGATGACTTATTTAGTTAATCATCTCAAAGAGAAGCTCGCATTCCTAAGCTCTTGAAGATATTTGACAAATACTAACAATATAGAGTGTGCTTAAATCTAGAGAAATGTGTGTTTGTGGCTAGGCAAGGCAAATTCCTAGGACACATCATCTCTCAAAACAAAATATTGATAGATGAAGATAAGATTAAGGTAATCTTAGATCTTCTGAGGCCAAAGAATAAATTGAAGTGGCGGCATTCTTGGGTGATTGTGGATATTATCAGTGACTTATACATGTTGGAGTTAGACATTTGCGGAAGCACACAAACAGTACAAGGAAAAAGAAGAAGAAGCTTGGAGCACAACACACAATACTGAATGTATTAACACTAGAATGTACAAAGATAAGTTGCCTGTTACGCCAATAAGCGTATATACAAGCTGAGGGAAAAAAACCTCCTAAAGAGGGGAAAAAGTGCCCCGGTGGTCCTAGAGTGTCCACACACATCACTACCTAAATATATCAACAAATCCCCCCTAAGATTGATGCGGTGAACAAGGAGCTGGCACTCATGTATAAGGAAGTGCCAAGCTATGGGAATCAATCCACAAAAGGAATTAAGCCCAAAGCTTTGCGGAAAGCTTCAAACTTCTCCCTAGGCAAACATTCGTAAAAAGGTCTGCAATGTTCTCCTGCGTGGGCACATATGCCAAGTTGATCTCCCCAGCAGAGAACCTCTCCCTGACATAATGATAATGCATCTCAATGTGCTTAGTGAGAGCATGGAACACAAGGTTCCTCGCAATTGCCAATACACTCTGACTGTCAGTGAAGATGGTGGTGGCAGAAGACTAACCAACACCCAAATCAGCCATAAGGCATCTAAGCCACACAAACTCAACAGTCATTGTGAAAGCTTCCCTATACTCAGCCTCACAACTGGAAGTGGCCACAATAGGCTACTTCTTTCTCAGCCAAGATATGCATGAGCTACCAAGCATGAAGAAAAAACCACTAGTGGATACACGAGTGTCATAGCAACCAGCCCAATCAGTGTTAGAAAAAGCATGCAAATCTGGCAGTAGTGATCCCCCCTTGCGATAAAACAATCGAAGTAGTCGGGTACCACTCAAGTAGCGAAAGATGCACTTAACTGCCTGCCAATGCTTGACACTTGGGCAATGCATAAACTTGCTCATCTGTGAGACAGCAAACTGAATATCTGGCCAAGTAATGCATAAGTAAATCAAGAATCCAACAGCCTGCTGATAGAGAACAGCATCAAATGCATCTCCAGCATCATGAAGACTCAATCATAAACTTGTCTCCATAGGAGTAGCAATAGACTTACAGTCTTCAAGGCCAAAACACTACAATAATGTGCCAATATATTTCGTTTGACACAAAACCATTCCACCATCAATTTGCATAAACTGAATGCCCAAATAGTATGCAAATGCCCCAAATCAGACATCTCAAATGAGGCATGCAGATCAGCCTTAAAATCAGTAATATGCATGTCATGAGGACCAGTGAGCAGCATGTCATCAACATATACCACAATGATCAGAAACACATCATTAGCACACTTAACATATAAGATGCTTTCAGTTGGAATGTTCTCAAAACCATGTGCAATCAAATAAGCATGTATCTTTTCATACCAAGCATGTGGTGCTTGCTTTAAACCATAATGCCTTCTTTAACCTACACACCTGGTTTTCATGCCCTTTCTGCACAAAGCCATGGGGCTGAAAAACATACACTTCTTCATGCAAGTCACCATTCAGAAATGTTGTTTTAATGTCCAGCTGATGTACATTCTAACCATGATGAGCTGCAAGTGCACAGATGCTATGAACAGTAGTCATTCGACAAGTAGGAGCAAAGGTTTCATCAAAATCAATGCCTCTTTGCTGTGCATAACCCTTTGCAACAAGCCAGACCATGTACCAATTTTCATGATAGCATCATATTCAGATTGCATTGTAGCCATCCAATGTTCTAAATTTTATGCTTCATCAAACGAAAGAGATTTAGTCTCATCACAGAGACTAGAGGAAGCCATAGCATAGCAATCTGATGCAAAAGAGGCACTATGAGAGCCTGACCGAGTACGATATGACAAAGGTGCATCTAATTTGTTATCACGCAAGGTCTGCACTAGCCATTTTTTCATAGTTTTTGCATGCCCAATATCAGCTCTCTCATCAACAAGTGCATCATGTAAATCTGCATCAGAAATGGAATGATCTGCATCATCACATGAAACCTGCAAAGGCTGAGAAGTTGCCTCATTAGGACCAGCACTAAGATTGTGCACCTATAGAAAGAGGCAACAAAGTATCATACATGTCTTTGGAGCTAATAGATGTCTCCTTAGTACATGAAAGCAATGGCTGAATAGCATCTTCCACAAAAACAACATCACGGCTAACTAGAATGCGTTAAGTCTGTGGATGATACAGACGATAGCCTTTACTTTCATAATTGTACCCAACAAAAATACATTTTACTACTTTATCATCCAATTTTTTGCAATGTTGTTCAGACACTAATGCATATGCTAGACAATAAAAAACACACAGATGAGCAACAGATGGCTTGCGATCATGCCAAGCCTCATATGGAGTGATAGACTGTAGTGCTTTAGTAGGACACATGTTCAATACATATGTTGCACACATAACAGCTTTAAGCCAGAAACTATGTGGTAAACCCTGACTCTTGACCATACACCTCGCCATCTCCATGAGTGACCTGTTCTTTTGTTCAGCAACTCCATTCTGTTGAGGTGTATACAGCACTCTATACTGATGTTTTATCCTCATTCATCCAGAAATGCATTAAAGTCGGAAGACATATATTCTCCCCCTCGATCAGAACGAAGGGTGCCCATTTTACATGCTGATAAATTTTCAACCAAAACCAAAAATTGTTTGAAGCACATAAACACTTCAGACTTTGCCTTCAATGTATATACCCATGCATGCTTGGAAAAATCATCAATGAAAGTCACGAAGTAAAGATGGTTCCCAAAAGAAGGTGTATGCATAGGACCACAGACATCACTATGTACAAGCTGCAATTTCGGAGTAGCCCGAACTAAACCACCTTTTGGAAATGAAGAACGCTGCATTTTGCCCAAAATACAGCCTTCACATACATGTTCACCAGGTGCCTCAAGTTTGGGCAAAGAGGACACCATTTCAGATTTCTACAGGCGTAGGAAACTAGCAAAATTCAGATGACCAAAGCATGCATGCCAAAGCTTTGCATCTGACATAGCCTGAGAATCATGTACTCCATATGCCAAATCATTTACAGATCTTTCATAGTCTATGAGCTTATACAATCCATGACATAAATTCCATAATCAATAATGACATCACCATTTAACAGATCATGAACTATACATCTATCATCAACAAATTTCACAACCAAGCCAATCTTGGCTAATGCAAAAACTGATAACATACTTTTCTTGATCCCGGCACAAACAAAGCATCTGACAAAGTGAAAGAACTACCATCAACAATAGTCAAAATGATCTTACCAACTCCCATAACAGGATAGGAGGAGTTGTTGGCGCATGTAAGAGTGTTCCCTGTAGGGACAGGCTCGATTGAAGAGAAGAAAATGTGCTGCAAGGTAATATGTTTGGTCACCCCACTGTCAAAGTACCACACATCTGAGTCTACTACAGACATGCATTGCTCATGAGAAGATAGGTCAAAACTACAAACAGTAGTAAACGCCCATTCTTCTTCCTGCACAAGATTAGCAGACTCTGTTTTCAGTGTAGAGGCCTCTGCAACAACCATTCCGGCCTCTTTCTTCTTTGCCTCTTTAGCAGTCATTTTTGGAGAGCTCTTGATGACATGATCATTTGCTTTACAGTATTTGCAAAACAATTCCTACTTTTCTGATTTCTTCTCATCTTTGTCTTCCTTTTTTGAATGTGCACCATTTGCAGATTTTTGCTTACTAATAGAAGACCTCCATTTACCTTTGCCCTTCCGAATAGCCCAGAAAGCTTGATCTGCAACATGCATAATAGACCTGTTCTGCCTAGACTGTTCTTCCTGCAACAGAACAGAACTAACTCCTCAAATGACAAGGCATTTGGATTGCCTTTCATCATCAAATGAAGAGTAGAAGCAAAACTCTGATATGAGTCAAGAAGACCATTCAGAACGGTCTGCACAAGTGAGCTAACTGGTATAACTTTATCAGCAGAAATTAATTGTTCTTTCAAATCCTTGATATTTGTGAGAAAATTGTCCATAAAATCACCTTCATTCATGTGCTCACTCTCCAATTGTTTTCAGAGGTAAGTAACACGAGCCTCATTCCTAGCCTGGTACAATGTGGTAAGTGTATCCCAAGCATCCTTAGCTATTCTGCAAGAGCGAATGTGAGGAATAATGGCACGTTTGACAGACAAAGCTATCAATGCATGTGTCTGAGCATCTCTGCCATCCCAACGAATTTGCTCTACAGTAGCTGCAACAGAAATAGAAGCACGAACAGGAATCTGCAAAATATCATCATCTTCGACACCATCCCCATCAGCTCCAGCACCTATATTTGTAGTACCTGTATTCGCAAGTGTAACAAGACATCTTTCAACACCCTGCACAATATTCCATAGTCCTTTTGCGACCAATACATGATGCATCATATAAGCCCATAATGGGTAGTTGGTACCATCCAACTTATCCTCAACAACCAACATACGCAATACATCACTGCTTTCAGCCATGGCTGGTGACTAAAATACCTTGATGTAGAAAATTGATTGTATCTCAAAAAGTTGAACAGAACTGCCCAGACAAATTTTGCTAGACCTGTAACAGACTTTGAGATGCTTATACTGGCGAACCAAAACTATATATACCTTTGGCACAAAAAGATGAAATAGCATGTACAAGCGTAGTGATAGTGCGTTCGAAGACCGAAACGAGCTCAGATCGCAATTTCGGCACCACAGAGCAAAGCAATTTTGATCTATAAAACACCTTGAGTATGCTTACCAAATTTTGTGCGATTCTGAGACTGCAATCGGAGAGGTGTATACAACACCCTAGATGAAGTGGCGACCTCCTCTGATACCAATTGTTGGAGTTAGACGTCTTCAGAAGCACACGAACAACACAAGGAAGAAGAAGAAGAAGCTTGGAGCACCACAGACAATACTGAATGTATTACCACTAGAATCTACAAAGATAAGTAGTCCGTTAGGGCAATAAGCGTATATACAAGGGGGGGGGGGGGGGGGGGGGGGGGGGAGGGGGAAACGTCCTAAAGAGGAAAAAAAGTGCCCCGGTGGTCCTAGAGTGCTCACACACATCACTACCTAAATATATCAACAATACACATGCATGCAATAATAGCCAAACATTTGTATGGCTTGTTGACATGCTTTGAATGGTGAGATGATTGCAACCAGACATTCAGTGAATTGAGAAAAAGGTTGACCTCATCTCCCATACTTAGTGTCTGATTGGAATAAACCATTCCACATTCATGCGGATGCATCCAATTTATGCAATCAATGCAAGCCAAGAAAGACATCATTAACATCATTAGACAATGCATGCACAATGAGGACCAAAGTTTCATGGAGCCTATCAACCCTCAAAAAGGTATTGCATAATAATTCATGAGAGAACTTTACAAGAAAGATTGTATCCCCTTTCTAACGTATGAGTGATAACTTGCTCAGAGAGCTAACCTTGTGGGCATTTCTTATACAAATTTTGAACATATGATCAATACAAGGAAAATAGTCCTTTATGTACATAATAGAAAAAAATGCCCCTTAGCATAGAGAGGAGTGTGCTACTCAAACAAAGAAATTCTAAATCAATCAATAAGATTAATTTGCATCAGCCTCTTCATGCTTCTTTTGAGCTAGATTCTAGCACACATATCATTGAGCCTCCATTACATTAGAGTTAAATGAAAAATGTGCGTAGAGAGAACTTCTAAGGTCTTTGGGATCCTTTTCCCTCTATGTCATAAGCCTTCCATGATCCTATTTAGATAGATTTTTTCCATCCCGAGTGACTTACTAATCAAACCAAGTGTTAGTCTATTGCATGCAGAACACTTGTCGTATATATAAGGATTTTGTTATTTTACATCATGGATTTTTTCCCACTTAAATGAACATGTCAAGAATTACAAAATTATAGAGATAGATCTAGAAAAAGAAAATTCTGAAATAAAATATCACGAATTTATCTTTTGTTTCATTTCTATTTTTAACCTTAAGTAAATGGTCATAGCTCTCTTCATAACTCTTGCAAATTAAATGTGAATATATATAGAGAATGAGCACATATAAGCTAATACTCTATGTCTATAGAGTGGGAGACAATACCCTAAAAAGAAATATATTTCATCATATAAGCTTCAACGTGATTTCTGTTATTTTCTTTTCATGAGATATGGACAATTTTTAGGAAGTCTTCCTTATTTCAAGGGAAAGTAAAAAATGTTTTCTTATGTTGAGATAACTTTCTTCATTCCTTCATTTTAAGTTTGGAAAAGACGCATATGGGTTCACATGCTCAATCTTTGAGCTTTGAGGTTAAAGTTTCTCTCTAGCTCCCATGGTTACATAGTTTTCTTTGAGCTCTTGGTTGAACTAACCCTAGGTTCCCTTGGTTCCACTTGAAAATCTTAATGTTTCTCTTGACTCTTTTTCCAATGTTGATTCTTCTTCTTTTATCAAAGCGGAGAGTCACGACTAGGAAAAAAACCTTTTGAATAAGTCAAGAAAACAATAATCATGACATCACCTCTCCTTGAAAATTGTATTCATCATCAACTATAGACTAATGAGAGGAAGATATTCATCATTTTCCTTTTTGGGATAGAGGATCCCTTTTTTTCCTATTAGCATCATTCTAGGGTAGTTGAAGAATCTATCTAGTGCTAGGGAGACAAATCTTCCTGAAGCATGTCTTAGCTATGGCTCTTATCACACTTCTAGAATAAATTAGCTTATTGTTTTGGCACTCAAGAGAGAGACCTATGTTGCAAGTTATATCCCTATATATGCATACATTTTTAGTCAACAACCAACATATAGAATACATCGTTGCTTTCAACCATGGCTAATGACTAAATACCTTGATGGAGAAAAATGATTGTATCTCAAAAAGTTGAACAAAAGATGTCTATGGTCCAATGCAAACACCTTCACTCAGGAATCACCCATACTTTGTGACCTTTTTAATGACTTTTCTAGCCACTCATGGATCTATCCATTGAAAGGGCACCATTTGTATGATTCAGGGGCACCATTTGTATGTAAAATGGGCACCATTTGTTCTGATTCAGGGGTGATTATATGTCTTCTAAGTTTAGAGCATTTCTGGGTGAGCATGGGATAAAACATTAGTGTAAATTACAGTATACACCCTCAAAAAAATGGATTTTTTGAGAGGAAGAACATCTCTCTCATGGAAATGGCAAGTTTATGGTAAAAAATCAAGCTTTACCACATAGCTTTTGGCTTGAGACTATTATTGTGCAACATATCTAACTAAAAGTCAAAAAAGGCATTGTGCTCTATCATTTCATATGAGTCTTGGCATGGTTGGAGGCCATTTCTTGCTCATCTCTGTGTTTTTGGTTGTCTAGCATATGCATTAATGCTTGAACGCCAATTTAGAAAATTGGATTATAAGGTTGTGAAGTATATTTTTTTGCATACAGTTTTGAAGCCAAAGGCTATCATCTACATTATCCATAGAGTAAATTCATTCTCATTAGTCATGATGTTTTTTTTGTGGAAGATGCAATTTGACCCTTACTTTCATATACCAAGGAGACATGAGTCAGCTCAAATGATATGTATAACATTTTGTTGTTCTCGTTAGTGTCCATGTGAAAGGAAAAATGGCCATCGTACACTTTTGTATATATTCTTTAATAAAACATATAGTGGTGTGGGCAACCACAAATTGCAAGTTCAACCACATTTGCAAAACCTAGGAAATTTGTGTTTGGGTCTCTATGTATTATGTAGCTTTTGCATGTTCTATAGGTTCAAAGCATTAATAAATATTGTTTCACAAAGAAAAGCATTAAATTCATGTGTAACATGTATCATCACCCTGATTTGCGTGAAGAGTCAAAATCTTATTGCCACAAGAATTATCAGCCATAGCTAAAAATATTTTAAAGTAAGAAAATACATCATTCTTTTCTTTCATAGGATGCAACCAAGCATGGTGTGTTCCATCAATAATAAAGACAATAAAAATATACATGCTTTCCAAAAGATGGAGTCTTGACTAGACCACATCCATCATTATGAATGAGTTGCAACTTACATGTAGTATGTGTAGCACCATCTTTGGGAAAAGAAGCCAATGCATCTTTCCAAGTGTACAACCTTCACATGCATGTTTCTCAATGGACTCAAGTGTCGATGGACAAATAATCATATCCTTATTTTGCAAGTAAAGCAAACTAATGAATTTCAAATGACCAAAACGAGCATGCCATAACTCCCTTTCAACCATAGATAAAAGTATGGATAAGCAAAGTATTTGAGAAAACTCTCTTATACATATCCGAGCAATACAAACCATTGCATAACATCCCTTAGATCACTGTAAAAATGCCATTTATACAATCAAGTACACCTAATGAGGAGAATGAATACCATACAATTAATTGAGTTTGATAGTGTTTTTTAGCACATTGCATCATGTATAAATATTCTCTTAAAGTTCAATATTTTAGTTGATTGTACGTTTGATGAAGATTCGATTTTTTTCTAAACGATTCCAAATTCATCAAAGGTATTGATAGTCTCATTGAATAATAGTCCAAACTATTTCATTCGTGAATTAGAGATTCTGTCCTTGTCAAAGTAGTGAAGCAAAGCCAATAGTGAAAGTAGTAGATCTTATAAAGTTTCTAGAGATAGATCAAATAACATGAATAAACGAAAACAAAGAGATAGAAGTTAAAGCAAGGGAAAGTAGTATGATGTTACTTGTAACCAATATGCCACCCAAACTCCATGCATTGCAAGAAGAGTGATAAAGAAAAAAAATGTGCAAGTGAGATGAAAAAAAGGGAGCAAAACAAACATATACACAAGTCCAAGACAAGGCTAGTCTAGCTCCTCGCAGAATCATTGAGGATTTATCTAATGTGAAGGGATCTTGGTGATCTTCTTCCTAGTAATACCTTCACTTCACGCACGTGACATACATATCATCAAGGATGTTATGGTTAATCTTTCACCTACGGTGAATTATCATGTCATAAACATGTATAGTACATTATTGTGACTCTTTTCATGTAATCTCCTAAGGAGTGCTTTGCTACATTTAGTGCAAACTTAATCTAGGGAGGTGGGTTGTATCCAAGGGGAATTGAACTCATGACCTACCAGCTAGGAGTCTAACACTCTCTTCCCCTTCTAGAGATCGTTATCCTCAATGATCAGCCCCTAATCTCCCCTTGAATTGATGTCCTCGTCCTTGCACAATCTCTTAAACATTCTTGCTCTCAACCTTGGTTTCTTGAACCCTCACTCTCAACTTTGATGTCTTGAACCTTCTTGTTTGCAAGCTCGGCATCTTGAGCCCTTATTCTCAACCTCAATATCTTGAACATGGTTCTCACCCATGGTAGGTATCTTGGATCCTCAATTTAGTGCTTCTAATCAAAGGCTCATTCAGAGAGCTTTCCAATCCATTGGGTGTCATAAGGCTCAATCATTGTGTCCAATGGGAATTGAACTCATGACATCCTGGCTAGGAGTGTGATGGGCTAACGACTTGCCCCAAAACCCATGGTTGTGAATTACTTCCTAATCCTCCCTCTTAGGGTGTGGTTCAACAATCTCCTACCTATCACTTCTTAGTCTGACAGAAGTCTACATGCCTTCGCTTTGATGATATTGGCATTGTACAATCAAATCTAGATGCTAGCCAAAAACTTATTTTGCATGATCTCATATATATCTCTAGAGTCGAGAAAAGCATGATTTCTATTAAATACGTGGGTTTGTATTGGGAAGAAATATTCAGACAAACAAATCATGAAAACTTACTAAAGGTGTTTTGTTAATTATGAAAGATAATCGAAAGGTTACATTGTGTTGTTTGAATGGAAAATTCTTGTCAAAAAGAATTATTTCAAAGAACTATTTCTATATGAAATATTCATTCCACTTGTACATTTGCCTTTAAAGCCTTGATTCTATGCATAAACTTAATATAGAGGGGGTCAAGCTTGACTTATAATGGTTGGTAGCATGACAAGCAAACAAAAAACTCTTGTTATTTTGGTGTTTCTAACAAGCATTCATCTTTGTTTACTATGATGCGGGTAGCATGTCCACCAAATCTATTTGCAAAGAGAAGAGAGGGAAAAGTAGATGGAGAGGCAGAATTGCATCTTATTTTGTTTCATCTATTGATGAGTGCTCTAGAAAAAAATTCATATATGTAAAAGTAATTCAAGAAATGCAATGCATTTGTGATAACCAAACAAATAAAAAGCTGAAATGCTTGTATGTCACAATAGGATGAGTTTACAAGCACTAAGTTTAAGACATTTTGTGATATAAATGGAGAGCAAGCAACATTGTGTAGCCCTCTCCTAATGGCGCAGCTTGTAAAGATACTAGGGCCAGCAATCCACTACTAATCCATGAGCATTTTGGAAAGAAGTCTTCACAGTTGCAATACAAGTTTGCCATCATTTGTCTAACAAAATTTTGTAAGTAATCAAGGATATTTCATCCTACAAACATCCAATATATGATTATATATGCATCTTTGGTTATGATGCTTTTGTTTGCATGAGGCATGACTCAAGCACAAGCTTGATGCTAAGTCCATTGAAGGTATCTTCATGAGTTATGGTGACTCAAGAGAAATGGACTATGAAATATGATCACCCTTTATCTATCTTTACGACCTCAAAATGTATAACCCTAAGCGAAAACCCTCAATCATTAATAACATAATGTGGCCAACCTTATGATGATTTAGAGGAGTGATCACTTTTAAGAGGTTTTTCTCTTGTAAGAATGACCACCCTTAAAAACCCATGCTCTCACTATTGTTATTCACTTGGAATTGCATCACATGGATGTAGATACGGCATTCTTGCACAATGATTTAGATGAAAAACTATATGCAGCAAAAACGTTTTCATGTAGTGGCATCATAAACTCATTCAATTTCAAGTGAATGCAGAAAAAGCAACAAAAGATAAACTTTGTGCCAAAAGATTGGCAAAATTATGTTTTCTATGGTCCATCACAAATGCCTAAGTAAGGCATGGCTGGAAACTATGCCTCATATTCCCCAAAAACTTTAGTTTGTAGAAATAATTTATGAAGAATCCATATTCTCAATGTACGTGCAATTGAGTGTTAATCACAAAAGTGACATTTTAACCATCAACAACATGACATTGTGCATCATAGACTCCATACCACCACACCCCCAAGTGATATTAACAGTCCAATTACAGCCGTACATCTAGGCATTGACATATGTTCCTACAGCAAATACATCTATATATGGATAAGCATACATACTAGGCCTTGATAATATAGCTAGTCAGAAGCAGTGCCCTGCTAACCAAGACCACACGATGTAGCATTTTGAGATATCATAGACAGGTTATCAAAGGCAATGGAAGGAGTGAGTGCTTCGAATGATTGTGGAGCAAAAGCTCTTTACATGTCACCAATGAAAGACACCAAAGATGATATGGATTGTATAGCTTGGTGCATGTGGCTTAGATGAAGCCTCAACCAGAGACGTGTCCAATTGAACTGGACAAGGCACCACTCATGACAAGGATAAAGTTGATTACGAAAGGATTGTACTGATAAATGCAAATCATATGAGCCGCATGAGGAAAATAGTTTCATCAGCCATATGCTAGCGGATTTAATTGCTAGATTTGATGGAACCTTGGAAGGAACCTAGAAATTCATTTGACTATCTACTCCAAAAACAACGGAACTCTATTTGGAAATGGTGATAAAGTCGAAACATTATATGGGCTGATTAGACCTTTTTAAGCTGTTTGAAAGAAACTGTTTTTTCATGATGTCAAAGCAGTGCTAAAATTTCAAAAACTAGGAGGAAATTGCTTGAAAGAGGAAATGATCAATCGTAAATGGACATGGCCGGTTGAAAATCTCATCGTTCTCATTTCACGCACATACAGAGTGAGGTAAGGTATGTTACAGCCCTTTTTTCGTGCGAGAGAGGAAGGATGGGGTGAGAAACTACAAAAGACGGATAATACTTCATAGAATTAATATGGTGAATAGATTGGTCAATAATAGTAATAATACAATGTATGATCAGCAGTCAAGTAGAAGAGCAACAAGGTTTAAGTAGGAACTCTCTTACACCTACACCAAAATGCTAATCCTCCACCACGTCCCCTAGCTGCAATGATCTCTTCATCTGCATAATGCCACACGAAGAAAGGATCCTTGTTGCTGGAGGGTGCTCGATTCTTCTCTTCCTCTTTAGAAACATTGAACTTGAATGGACCCAATGATCCAATCTTGAGATTTAATGTATCAAACACAAAAGTCAATATCCGTTTGTTCCAGTTCAATCTCCCACTAAATGTCAAACACCCAAGAGGTCCAAGATAGACTCCATTCTCAATTGTCATGGCCTACATGACCACATTCAATTACAACAAAGCGGATAACCAAAAACATGTGCATGTGTGTGCCTATAACACACACGTGTGTGTGTGTGTGTGTGTGTGTGTGTGTGTGTGTGTGTGTGTGTGTGTGTGTGTGTGTGTGTGTGTGTGTGTGTGTGTGTGTGTGTGCATGTGCACGTGCGCATGTGTGTGTGCACCTGAGTGTGCATGCACATGTGCACATACATAGGCACAAATGCATGCACTCATGAGTTCATACATACGTGCATGTGCATCTGTGACTAACTTGATCACATTCAAATGTTTTTAGCATGGACTCAGCTCCACACCTTGCAGCATCAAGCTTTTCTATGGATTATTATACTCAAGTTATCGAAATTATGCACGCATGTTTTTTTTTTTGGGGGTGGGGGGGGGGAGGGGGGGAGAGAGAGAGAGAGAGAGAGAGAGAGAGAGAGAGAGAGAGAGATACTGTTGCATCAAACTTCTGAACTGCAGTGATGGGGAAATATGTTCCCTTCCCGGACCCTCCTTTTTGAGTTTCCGAAATCTGAAACAAGAAGGCACCCAGCATAGAACATCAACAATTGCATCTGCCAGGGAGATGATAGGTCACTCTGATACATATACTTGTGACATCTGAAACAATTGTAGGATCTAGCTAAGATTAATTCAACATTGCACATATTTAGTGAATATGGGTGTTAATTAATCAATGGCAGTGTCTATGGTTACTGTGTGGGCTGAGACTCTATAGAACTCTATCTAAATAACTCTAGTCTTTCATATACCACACGGAATTGCCCATTCGGTGTGTGCATAATGCAGGAAACTCCTATCATTGGGAAAAAAACAGCCACAAAACAGCATCATCTGTAATTTTAGGCTCTACGCCTTTATTACTGACATAACAATGTGTGTTTACTTTCAAGCTGAATTTCTCCTAAGTAGCTTCTGAAAACTGTAACAAACTTTTCAGAAGCTACTTCATCGCACTTCATTTGGAGGCAGGTACAAACTTTTGATAATGTACCCCTGAAAATGTGCTCTGTGAAATGGACAAACGTCTCTACAATGGCTCCAATTTCATATGGGTGACAATGTGACATTCCTTAAAACAGAGATATGCTCCTCAACAATCTGGCACACAGAATTAGGAGTTGCAATATGGTTAAGAAGCTCAAAAATGATTTCTTTAGCTTCTAAACCCTCGAAAAGCCCAAAATCCCATCCAAGACTGCAAATATAAAACTTAGAAAGAATTATTACAATGTCTTGGCTAAGTGCAAGTCTGACAAAAGTTTCACAATGTGAAACCCGCACATCTGCTGTCATGATACAACCAAGAAACATATCTAAGATGAATCTGGAAAAAACCATAATTTCAACTAGAATAATAAGACAACTAGCCTGTAAGGAAAAGGCAAGAGAGGCATAAAAACATCACAATACTTGTCCATTTTGTAAAGTATTGAATGACATTTATCCCATTATTTATGCACTCGTGTTGTGGATGTTGTTTCCTTGTTTTAATACACCATGGATATATAGTCAGGGTCATGTCATTTACAGACATTATAAACATATAGACTAGTTGATGTAGATTCCAGATGTACCAATACACTCATATCATGATCATTTCATTATATTTTTAGGTCACTAAGGCACATTTTGGATCATGCTTTTTATGAACTTTATGCATAATTGAGTTGTTAAAGATCCATATACGCAGAGAAAGGTTTCGTTATCTTGTTATCAGTACAGAAAATAATATAAAACACTGGTTGATGCTTTTTTATGAGCTTTATACATAATTGAGTTGTTGGAAATCCAAACACGTCCAGAGAGGAGTGGCTTAGTTATCTTGTTATCAATACAGAAGATATTAAAAGCACTGATTCCATTCATAGTTTGTTGTTCAGCCTTACTCCTTACTAGGCTGATTCAAAATGCCTTGATCCTCTGTATAGTTCCGGTTCTCTTTGAAGTTTGATCATGATAAAGAGCTAACAGAAAATGAAGTCCGCTATCTCAATTCTATCAAATGCAGTTGTTATGTTTATGCATATTCATTAGGATGTACTTCCCAATGCTTGCAACCTTCTCAATATGCCCAGCAATGTCACAAAAAAGCCCAAACTAATTATTTACGATCCCAATGAAGTAGTTGTAAAAGAGCGAAGAATTTCTCACCTGCCCTGAATTTGCAGTAAAAATAAGCATCCATGTGCGAGGCCCTGGTGATTCAGGCCCCCCTCCAATTGTGGCAAAGAAAGATGAAGGATCAAGTTTGGCCTTTTCTAAAGCAAGAAGTGCTTTGATCACCTCACCACCAGGCACTTTTCTTGTCTTTGCTGCCCTTTTTAATACTGCAACACTCTCATCTACAATTCTACTCTTCTCAGAACTCTCATCAGATTGTATGCTAGTTGATGCTGGTTGATCTGTAGCAGGTATTGCCGCTGATACAAAGATACCATGGATTAAGCACAAACCTTCACGAAGTGGAATATTTCCTTCAGACTGAATTAATTAACATTTCTTTAATAGAATAGCATGAAACTCAAACTACATAAATAGGAATGATGAATGAGATGAGAAAAAAAAACTTTCCAAAATATCATCTCACATGAACTAGCAATTGGATGCAAACGCTTTAAGGATATCCATATTCAATAGATATGTAAACACATTGACGTTTTCCACGTGGAGCTCTCAAAAAGAGCTTTTGGTGAATTGTGACAAATGTTTTATATTATTGGCCAGACAATGGCCAAGACATAGGCACTTTTTAGTGGTTTCATACTACAGAGTGACCAAATGACCAAAGAGGTCACTTTAATAAAACATTGTATCCCTCTAAAATCTAAAATTTTGAGCTTTAGTTCTACTCCAACTCTATACACACCATCCTCTCTCTAGTTCCTCTCTCTAGGACCCTCTCATCTCCAGGTGTTCTTTTGGATTATTGGGCACTATTGCATAGCGCTTGGCAAGAGCTTCCGATTGGTCTCAAAGCCCTCACGAGAATCTTTGCAACAAAGCCATCACAAAGAAAAGCACTCTATATTAAAAACTTGCAAGAATAGGCTTCTAAACAATACACCATTTGTTGTTTACAAGTCCCGTTTGCAAGAAATTTTCACATTTCAAGCAGTGTGTTTTCCACTTATTGAGTGTGAGTTGACTATTGGGGTCAAAATTGCAATTAGTGCCTATAGATTAATTACGGGGGTGTTTTTTGACCTATTTCAGAAAAAATCTGGCAATTTCAAGCTTGCTTATGCATTTAAAAATAAGGATTTTGGTGTCACATTTAGTACAGTTTATGCTTGTTGTGGAAGCACTTTATATAGTGGTTAGTTACAAACTTTTACAGTCAAAATCAGTTGTTTAATAAAGCGCTTAATTACAAATTGTTGCACTCAAAATCACTAGTCACAACTTAATGTAATTTATTGGCAAAGAATTTGGTGTTGATATATTTTGGTGGTGATGTGTGTGAACATACTTCGGACCGTCGAGGCACTTTTTTTCCACTTTAAGCGGTTATTTCCTTAGCTTGTATATATGCCTATAACACTAAGGGGCTACCTATTTTGGCTTGTACATTCCATTTGGTAATACACATTGTGTGTTGTGCTCCAAGCTTCTTCTTCTTCGAACTCCAACGATTGGTATCAGCACAGATCACCCCTTCCTTAAGGGCATCATCGACACCCTTTCGTCGTAGTCCTGAAATCGCACACAAATTGGTAAGCATACTCAAGGTCATTAGTAGTTCAAAACAACTTCTCTTTGCGGCATCAAGATTTTGATTTGAACCGAAACCGAATACACTATCGCAGCAACTATGCAAGCAAACTCATCCTTTTGTGCCAAACATAAATACAGTTTTCTGTTCTCCACTACAAGTGCCTTGAAATCTGCTAGAGGTCTAACGGAGCTCAATTGAGTATTTTTGTTCAACTTTTCTCATATACAATCGACTTTCTGCATCAAGGTATACAATCATTCGCCATGGCTGAAAGCAATGATGTATTCCATATGTTGGCTATTGAGGATAAGTTGGATGGTTCTAACTAGCGTTTGTGAGCATACATGACGTGTCATTTACTGTAGCAAAAGGCTTATGGAACATTGTGCAAGGTGTTGAAATACATCCTGTCATTATCCCTCACATTTGTGCATGCAGGACAACCAAAGATGCTTGGGATACTCTTATCACACTATACTAGACAATAAATGAGGCTTGTGTTGCTTACCTTCAGAAACAGTTTAAGAGTGAGCATATGAATGAATGAAATTCAATGGACACCTTTCTCACAAAGATCAAGGATTTGAAAAAGGAGTTGGTTTTTGCCAATGAAATCTTTCCAAATAATTCACTTGTGCAAACTATTCTTAATGGCCTTCAAGATTCTTATCAGAGTTTTGCTTCTACTCTTCAGTTGATGATGAACGGCAATCCAAATGCCTTAACTTTTGAGGAGTTAATCTCTGTTTTGCTCTAGGAAGATCAATCTAGACAAATCAGGTCAATAATTTGTGTTATAGATCAAGCTTTCTCAACTAGTCAAAAGGGCAAAAATAAATGGAATTCGTCTACAAGCAAGCAGCAAGCAGAAATCTGCTAATGCTACACAGCCAAAGAAAACAAAAAAGCAAAAACCGTTTTGCAAGTATTGAAGGCAAATGATCATGCCATTAACACTTGTCCTAAATTGGGTCCGAAAGAGGCAAAGAAGAAAGAAGTTGGAATGGTCGTAGAGGTCTCTACACCTAAAACAAAGTCTTCTAACCTTGTTCAAAATGAAGAATGGGTGTGTACTACTCATTGCAACTATCATCCGTCTTCTCATGGGTAGTGTATGTACTATGTCTATAGTAGACTATGATGATTGGTATTTTGATAGTGTGCAATCAAACATATCACCTCACACAGTGCAACATAGTTTATTCACTTCACTTAGCATAGTTTATTCACTTCACTTGAGCCTCTTCATACAAGGAATATTGTCACATGTGCTAACAACTCCTCTTACTTATGGTAGTATCTTCACACTATTAGATGCCTTATATGTGCCAAAGATCAAAAAATTATCAGCTTTAGCACTAGCCAAAATTGACTTGGTTGTCAAATTTGATGATGATAGATGTATTATTCATGATCTCAAATGGTGATGATATCATCGCTTCTTGCATTTATGTCAAAGTTGTATAAGCTCATAGATTATGCGGAATTTGAGAATGATTCAAAATTTGCATTTCACGATTCTCGGGCTATTTCAAATGCAAACTTTGGTATGCACACTTAGATCATCCAAATTTTGCTAATTTACTTCATTTGCAGGAATTTGAAATGGTGTCCTCTTTGCCTAAACTTTATGTACCTTCTAAGCATGTCAATGAGGGCTATACTTTGGGTAAAATGAAGCGTTCTTCGTTCCCCAAAGATGGTTCAGTTAAAGTTGCACATAAATTGCAACTTGTTCACAATGATGCCTGTGGATTTGGGAATTACATATACTTCGTGCCTTTCATTGATGACTTTTCTAGGCATGCATGGGTTTATCCATTGAAAACGAAGTCCGAAGCATTTATGTACTTTAAGCATTCCTAGTTATGGCTAAAAGCCTATAAGCATGTAAAATGGGCACTGTCAAGGGAACACTAGATTGTGCTCTCTGACTACAGTAGACAAGATTTCGGAAATACACTTCTGATTACAAGATCACCCACGAAGGGCAAATGATACAAGAATACGTGACTAACACAAGACCTCCCACAACCCGAGACCGATAGGTATGGAAAACTGGACTAGAGATGATCCAGGAGATCCCACAACCCCGGATCGTAGGTAGCAAACAAGATATCTCGGTTACAAGAATTCCCTTCAGGGATATGAACTGGATACAAGAAATAACTCGACAAGATCTCGTACTACGAGATTACAATAGGACAAGAGAGGATGTCCACAATACAAGACTAGACAAGACTAGAGCAAGGAACAAGACTAGAACTGACGCTGGAACTTGAGAGTACTTACTTGGCGGTCACAACTCCTTGAGCTCCCAAGACTGGAATCCACAAGACTGATTATGAATGTGGCCAACACCTCCTTTTATAGGTTTTCAAGGGCGGTTATGATTTGATGATGTCATTGATGACATCATCAACTGGAAACAAGACCTCCGAGTGTCAGAATTCAATAAATAGGCAGTCGATCTTGGGGTTTTGGCACATTCCAAACAGAATGGTAGCATTAGTTTCTCCAAAATCTTAACCAAACATGAGATATAGGAAATTGACATAGAATCTAAGGTTTAAAATGGTTTTCTTTGTATCCATGACATCACCTCCCCCTCAAGCGACGAGTTCCACGAGGAGCGGCCATGTTCTCTAGCTTGGGTTTCATTGGATTCTTCCTATGGAACTCATGAAGCTTGAATTTTTCTCTAAGAATATTTTCTGTAATTTGCCAAGTATGATCAATGATGTCATACGCTTTCCAATGAGTAAGGCATTCCAATCGTCCTCGAGAGATTCATGAATCTACGACATGATCAACCTCGAATTCTTCATGACCCTTAATCTTGATAGGTGGTGAAGGACTAGGTCTCCCTCGATCTTCCTTGGGTTCATCACAAGACATGTCCTTTGAGCTTTTAGTGGTACATTGTGGTGTTTCCAAGATCTTTGTTGGAGATTCTTGAGTAAGCACATCTCCTTGATTGAACATCGACTCCTCCTTGTCCTTTACCTTCTTGTTATCTTCATAACATGTATACTGCATATCACTTGTAATGACTTTTTGGGCTTCAAAGATTCTTGGTTCAGATTCTTGAGGAGTAGTGTCTTCATTATTCAAGACTTCTGACTCTTGGACTTGGATTTCTTTTAACAACTGATTCTCACACTGAATCGCTTGATTGATAACATCCTCCAAGGTATTTGCTTGAGGCATGGATAGCAAGAGATATTTGACTTCAGGATTGAGGCCACTTCGAAATTGATTAACCATGTAGTCTTCTTGATATGTAGTTCCACGAAACAACATCTTGATATTCAAGACATAGTTTGAAACAGATCGATCATCTTGTCGTAGCAATCTTTTCATCTCTTGGACACGTTCGATCATGTCCTTTATGGTAGATTGGATCTCCTTGCATAGGGAATCCATGGTGCCTAGTCTTGATGAAGGTAGTCTTGCCAAAATGTCAAGGGAGCACTAGATTGTGCTCTCTGACTATAGTAGACAAGATATCGGAATTATACTTTCGATTACAAGAACACCCACGTAGGTAAAACGATACAAGAATGCGTGACTGACACAAGACGTCCCACAACCCGGGACCGATAGGTATGGAAAACTGGACAAGAGATGATATAGGAGATCCCACAACCCGGGATCGTAGGTATGAGACAAGATATCTGGATTACAAGAATTCCCTTCACGGATATGAACTAGATACAAGAAATAACTAGAAAGGATCTCCTACTACGAGATTACAATAGGAAAAGAGAGGATGTCCACAATACAAGACTAGACAAGACTAGAGCAAGGAACAAGACTAGAACTGACACTGGAACTTGAGAGTACTTACTTGGCGGCACGACACCTTGAGCTCCCAAGACTGGTATCCACAAGACTGATTATGAATGTGGCCAACACCTCCTTTTATAGGTTTTCAAGGGCGGTTATGATTTGATGATGTCATCGATGACATCATCAATCGGAAACAAGACCTCGGAGTGTCAGAATTCAATAAATAGGCTGTCGATCTTGGGGTTTTGGCACATTCCAAACACAATGGTAGCATTAGTTTCTCCAAAATCTTAACCAAACATGAGATATAGGAAATTGACATATAATCTAAGGTTTAAAATGGTTTTCTTTGTGTCCATGACAGGCACTCTCTATTTTGATTGTGGTGCAGTATATGTCTTCTGAGTTTAATGCATTTCTGAATGAACATGGAATAAAACATAAGTGCACATTGGAGTATATACCTCAACAAAACAGAGTTGCTTAAAGAAAGAACAAGACTCTTATGGAAATGAGAGGGAGTATGGTCAAAAGTCAAACTTTACCACAAATTCTGGCTTGAGGTTCTCATGTGTGGAGCATATGTACTTCAAAAGTGTCCCACTAGCATTGGAGTCTATCACTCCATATGAGGCTTGGCATGGTCGCAAACCATGTATTGCTCATCTTCGTGTTTTTTATTGTCTAGTATATGCATTAACTCCTAAACAACATCATGGAAAATTGGATTATAAGGTTGTGAAATATATTTTTGTCGAGTAAAATTCTGCAAGCAAAGGCCATTGTTTGTGTCATCAACTGACTAAATGCATTTTGGTTAACCGTAATTATGTTTTTGTGGAAGATGCAATGAATTTGGGACGTTTCATCATTATTGTTGGAAATCAATGTCACATCAGTCCAAAATCCTTTTAGGGCAGAAACCCTAATTTTGGTACTTAGTCATTTTTGCCACAAAATATGGGTAAAATTTTTATGAGCCTATCTTGTAGAGCTTGAAGAGAGCTTTCTAATGGTATATGACATTCAGTCATCAGAGATCAGATTTGGGAGAAAACCCTAACCCTAATTCTGCTGATTTATGGTTTTTACCTCATTTGATAGCTCTCAGCTTGCAGGTCATAAAAATGTCATCAGTTCATTCATCAGGTGGTCAAAAGTGTGAAAAAGCTGGTCAAAAGTGTGTTTTTAGCGATAGCTAAAAACAACATTAAATTAAAGCAGTTTTAACAATAGCTTTTCATCCAAACAGCGATCCCAGCTTTTTACTACGATTAGCTTTATTTTTAAATCAGATTTTTGCATGGAGTTTGAGGGCTATAAAAGAAGGTCTTATGAACACTTCTAGAGATATCTAATGCCAAGACTTGCTGGAATTTAGGGTTATTGTGCCGATGCACACATGGGGCAGCCATAGTGCACATATGGACAGCTATGGAGCAGCTTGTGAAGCACATTAGGAGCAGCCATGGAGTTTTTCTTGGAGAAGAGTGTGCTCACCTCTTGCTTATGGAGAAGACTTACCTATCAGCAGATTAGATTGGTGGTGTGGATCATCCATCTACATGATGTATTTGAAGATTGTCTTCTACATGAAGATTACGGAGTACTTCAAAGACATTGGATGGAGCTTAACATAAGATTGCATCTTATGTTATATATTCCAGTACATATTCTCTTTATGCACACAGGTACTACTTGGAGCTTATGGAGGCGATGGCATCCATATCTGGAGGAGTCCTATTTGGCATACATGGAGGCAGTGGCATCCATAAAGGAGAATCAGTACATGCATGCTACATGCGTCAGATGAGGTGTTAGAGAAGGTGTCTCCACGAGTATGAGGATTTCTGTCAGCAACATGTTAGCATTCTATGCTAATTCTGTAAGTATGTGATCTTTCACACACACATCTGATTTAGGGTCTTCCATAGCCTAAATTCAGGTTAGGGTTTGCTGAATATCAGTTTCAAACTGATCTTTCCTCTTTTTGTCACTCATATTCACTCTTCTACAACCTATCAGGTCATACATCTCATACATATTCAGATTTCTGTCCCTACATCTGAATATTCTTGTAAATTCTGTTCACATAGAGTGGTTGAGATTTTGACTCCCACATTGTAAAATGACATTTGTATATATGATGGTGTGAGTAAGTAGTGGCTTACGTAACACTTTAAAAATGTTGTCTAATCTCTCTCTATCTTTGTCTCATCATTGTATGATTAAGTGATTCATGTTAATGTTTGTCAATTTTGGAAGATGCTGGAATCTGTGTTGTAGATCTTGGAAACCTGTGGGACCTGTCTAATTTCCAACAATTATTTGAGCACTCAATTTATGCAAGTTATTGGGAGAATAGCATTGTGTCAAACAAAATACATTGAACATTATTTCGACATTTTGGGTTTGAAGATTGCAAACCTATTGCCAGCCCCATCGAGAGAAGTATATAGTTGAGTCTTCATGATGCTCGAGATGCATTTGATGTTGTTCTCTATCAGTGGGTTGTTGGATATTTGATTTACTTATGCATAACCCGACCTAAAATTCACTTTGTTGTCACTTATATTAACAAGTTTATGCATCACCCAGATGCCAAGCAATGGTGGCAGTTAAGCGCATCTTTCTCTACTTTAGTGGAACCCCGCTACTTGGATTATCTTATCCCAAGGGGGGCCCCAAAAGAAAGGGGGGGAGGGGGGGGAGGGGTAATTACCGCTAGATTTACATGCTTTTTCTATTCATATTGGGCCGGTTGCTATGACACTCGTTGTCTACCACTGGTTTTTGCTTCATGCTTGGTAGGTAATGCATATCTTTGTCATGCAAAAAGCAACCTACGCTAGCCACTTCTAGTTGTGAGACTCAGTATAGGGCAACTTTCACAACTACTATTGAGTGTGCATTGCTCAAATGCCTTTTGGCGGATTCGAGTGTTGGTCACTCATAGTCTCCTGCCACTATCATCTTTAGTGAAAGTCAAAACATTGGCATTTGCGAAGAACGCTCTGTTCCATAGTCGCACAAAGCACATTGAGGTGCACTATTATTACATTAGGAAGAGGCTCTACTGGAGAGTCAAAGAGAGACTCTTTGTTGGAGAGATCATGGAGAGACTTGCGATCAAGGAGATACTCTATGTTGCAAAGATCAAGGAGAGACTCTCTTCTCGAGAGATCAAGGAGATACTATCTGCTAGAGAGACGAGAGAGAGACACTCTACTCAAGAGTTTAGTTTTACTTATGTGCCCACACAAAATAATATTGGAGACCTTTTCACAAAGGCTCTCCCTAAGGAGAAGTTTGAAGCTTCCCGTAAAGCTTTGGGCTTACTTCCCTTTGTGGATTGATTTCATTCCACATAGCTTGGCACTCTTTTATACATGAGTGGCACCTCCTTGTTCACTATATCACTCCCTGAGGGGGATTTGTTGATATATTTTGATAGTGATGCGTGTGAACACACTTAAGACCTTTGCGGCATTTTTTTTCATCTTTAGGAGGTTTTCCCGTCCGACTTGTTAATTCACACTCTATGTTGTGCTCCAAGCTTATTCTTCTTCCTTGTGCTGATCGCGTGCTTCCATAGTCCTCGAACTCTAGCATTTGAGCAAAACAAGCTTTTTTTAAATCTCACCCAAAATAATTCCATAAATTCTCTTATGATGCATGCGTAAATGCCTTTTGTGCATCTTTTTTCACAACTTCTGACCTTGTTTGGGCCTTAATCCAATAAATTTCAGCTTGCCAGAATTTGTTTTCAGAAATTAATCATATGATTCCTGAGGCCATATATTGAAGAAAATGGCTGAATATAACAATGACATTCAGCCTCTACATGAAATAAAGAGATTTGTTGGTACAAATGTTGACTCATGGAAGATTATGATATGTGCCATCCTTTTGCAAAGAGTCTCATGGTGCTCTTGATAGACAAAAGCTTGCAAGCATGAGAGATGAGGCATGACAAATCCTAGCAAGTAAGCCATTACATATATACATAAGGCCAATGATGATGATATTCTTGCAAATCTTAAGGAGTAAAAGTTGGTATAAAAAGTTGAAGTCTATGTATGATAATATCATATTTATGAAACCAAGTGCATCTCATGTGCAAATTTTTATTAATGAAGTTGGAGGATGTTAAGGATAGTATGGAGGACATATATGTCTTTATCAAGGATTCATATCAATCACAAGATTCTCTCACGCAACAACCCATTTGATGACAGATAGAAGGCTATAGAAGGTTGTTGTCTTGCTTACAACATTTGCCAAAGCCTCGCCAGATTCTTGTGGTGTCATTGTCAAACAAACCCAACCACACTTTTTGTTGGAAATCAATGTAAATATGGTCCATCTCCAGCAAATCCAACTTAGGACTTAGCTATTTTTTTGTACATTTTAGGTAAAACTTTTTTAGGCTAGATAGATAGAGTGAAGATGAGTTGAAGGGAATGGAAGAGAATGAAGAAGCACTTTTATCTTCATCAAAGGGTAAAAAGAAGAAGAAGGATAAGAAGGAAAAGCAATCCAAGAAGGAAACTAAGTCCCTTTCACCTTCTACTTCAGATTCTGTTTCTACTACATCTAAAGAGAAGTCTTCTAAGAAGAAGGAAGCATTATGTCACTATTTCTTTTCTGCTGCAATTTGTCAAAAAAGGATTGTAGCAGAAAAGAAAAAGGCATCAGGTAATGTTGCAGAAGATGATAAAAAAGGGAAACCTCAAGGTGATTCTTATGTCTGTATCGTCATTGAGGAAGTATCTTTTGATCAGGTAGCTTTACAAGTTCTTTCAGGAGATCCTTGGATATTTGATTCAGGTGCTACAAAGCATATGACAGGTTGCAAAGAAGTATTTTCTTCTCTTTCCAATTCTTCATGTAGAAGAGTTACTATTGCAGATGGCAATGATTTGGATGTTGTAGGAATAGGTACAGTAACCCTAAAGTCAAGAGAGGGTGGTAATTTTCAGATTTCAGATGTTTTATATGTACCTAATATCAAGAAGAATCTGCTATCTATATCTTCATTTTTAGGTGATGGTTACAAAGTTGTATTTGAGAGAGATCTTTGTAAAATTTTGTCACACAAAGATGAGAAGTGTATTTTGCAAGGTGAGCACAAAGGGGGGATTTTTATTTTGTCAAAAATCAATCGAGCATATGCTGTCAAATCTTCGTCACCGGTGGAGATATGAAGTTATGGCATGAAAGATTTTGGACATATTAGTTTTGAAGCTCTCAAGAGTATCAAAGATAGAGGTATCGTTGAGAGTTTACCCTCATTCAAGCTACAAGATGATTCAGATATATGTGAAAGATGTCTTGAAGGTAAGATGCATAAACTACCTTTCTAGAAACATGGTCATATTACAGGTACCAGGAAATTGCAGATTATACATTCAGATGTGAATGGACCTATGAGAGCATACTATATTCAGGGTTTTAGGTATTTTGTTCTATATGTTGATGATTTTACTAGATATTCATGGATCTATGGTCTTAAGTTGAAATCAGAAGTCTTTCCAACGTTCAAGAAATTTGTAGCTATGGTTGAAAATGAAAGTCAGACAACTATCCAGATTCTCAGAAGTGATAGAGGTGGAGAATACTTGTCAAATGAGTTTCAGGCATTTCTTGACGAAAAAGGTATTACTCGACACCTTACTATTGCTTACACTCCTCAGCAGAATGGTGTTGCAGAAAGAAAGAATAGAGTACTTGTTGAGATGATGCGGAGCATGATGGCGTCCAAGAAGCTTTCACCAAAATTCTGGTTTGATGCAGTACACAAAGCTAATGACATTTTGAACATGTCTTCTACAAAAACTTTAAAGGTAATCACACCTTATGAAGCTTATTATGGTAGAAAACCTAATGTGAACTATTTCAGAGTATTCGGATCACTATCTTATGTACATGTTGAGAAAAAGGATCGTAGCAAACTAGATGTAAAGGCACGGAAAGCTGTTTTTATTAGATATCCTATTGAGAGTAAAGGTTACAGGTTTTATGTTCCAGAGACAGGTGAAGGTATCCTTTCACGCAATGCATATATTGCTGAAAAAAGGTATATGATGAAGAAGCAGAAATTCCAAAGTTCATTAGTGAAAATGACTATGGATTTTTTAGAAGGAATTTGGATGTATATGTTCAGCCATATCAGGAGGGAGTTAAAATTCCTAGGATTGAAGAAAGAGGAGTTTCACAACCTTCTACAGAGTCAGTTCCACACGAGACTTTAGTTCCAGAAATGGAAGAAAGTATTAGAGTTCCAGAAAGTCCTAGTACCTCAGAGGAACATATTCCAAAACCGCTAGAAGCTGAAGAGTCAGAAAGAGTATCACCACTATTTAAGGATACACCTACTTGACAACAACAACAACAACAAAAAGATCATGTAAGTTTTGCTGAAGACTTTGAGATTCATGATATTTTAGCACTCACAACAGTTGAAGATGAACCTATAAGTGTTAAAGATGCGCTTAACATTCCTATTTGGAGAAAAGCTATGCAAAAAGAGATTGATTCTATTCATAAGAATCAAACTTGGTAGCTATGTGAGTTATCAGAGGGAAAGAAAGCTATAGGTGTAAAATGGATCTTCAAAATCAAACGAAAAGCAGATGGTACTATTGACAGGTACAAAGCCAGATTAGTTGTCAAAGGATATGCACAGCAAAAAAGGTATTGACTATGATGAGACATTCGCTCCTACGTCTAGGATGACAGTTATTAAGCCAATACTTGCTCTCGCAACAGATTTTGGTTGGAATGTATATCAAATTGACATAAAGACTACTTTTCTAAATTGATTTACATGAAGATGTGTATGTTCAGCAGCCAGAAGGTTTTGAAGAAACAAGTAAAGAACACTTAGTGTGTAAGCTTATAAAAGCTTTGTATGGATTAAAAAAGGCACCTAGAGCATGGTATGAAAAGATACACACATATCTTTTATCCATTGGTTTCCAGAACTCAGATGGAGCTCCAACTCTTTATGTCAAAGCTGAAACAGGTTTGATGATTATAGCAATGATTTATGTGGATAATATTATAGTCACAGGTCCCTGAGATGAAGAGTTGCAGATGTTTAAAGAACAGTTGAAGCAAACATTTGATGTGAATGATCTAGGAATCTTGCATTATTATCTTGGGATTCAGGATGAGTGTACCTATATGACACAACAGAAGTACATTGAGAAACTATTAGAAAGGTTTCAGATGACTTAAGCTAAACCTATGCAAACACCTATGGATCAAAACTCATCTTTACAAATAGTAGCAGAGAGTCATTTGATGCTACTTTATATTGACAAGCAGTTGGGTGCTTGATATATCTTTGCAATACACGTCCAGATATACAGTTTGCAGTTTCTCAAGTATCAAGGTTCAGTTTGCAGTTTTTCAAATATCAAGGTTCATGCATAATCCGACAAAGGTATATTGGAAAGTAGTAAAGCGGATCTTCAGATATTTGAAGGGAACTTCAAATTATGCTATGGTATTCTCGAAATCTACACATTTGTTACTAAAAGGATTTTCAAATTCTGATTGGGCAGGAGATAGAGACACTAGAAGAAGTACTAGTGGATTTTGTTTTTATCTTGGAGATTGTCTTATCTCATGGCTTTCGAAGAGACAACCCACTATTGAAACTTCACCATGTGAAACTGAATATCGTGCAACATTTACAGCTACTTTGGAGTCAGTTTGGTTGCAGAAGATTTTCAGTTATCTAGATGTAAGAGTACATGAACCCATTCAGATATTTTCAGATAGCCAGAGTGCAATAGCTATAGCAAAGAATCCAGTGCATCATGCAAGGACAAAACATATAGAGGTTCACTATCACTATATTCGAGAGCAGATAGCGAAGAAGCACATTGAGCTGGTTTATATCCCTTCTAGTGAGAATGTTGCAGATATATTTACCAAAGCATTGACTAGAGATAGTCATGAGAAGATTTGCAGGTTACTGAAGCTTGTACCAGTATGACATTGAAGGAGGGATTGTTGGAAATCAATGTACATATAGTCCATCTCCAGCAAATCCAACTTAGGACTTAGCCATTTTTTTGTACATTTTAGTAAACTTTTTAAGGCTAGATAGATAGAGCTTCATGAGAGCTATCTAGTGATATGCTTCATTCTATCATCAGAGGTAAGGATTAGGAGAAAACTCAAACCCTAATTTCTGCCCTAAAATGGTGGATGCATATTTCTGAGGTTCTTGATGTACAAAACACAAAAAAAAAGCTAGGTAGTAGATTTATTGGATGGCAAAAGTAAAATTAGGGCAATCAAAATAAAGCAATCGTTAAAAAATAGCGATAAAGTTTTTAATTCGCGAAAAGCTAAAATTTTGCGATAAAAAAAACGATGGCAGCTTTTTGGATTGTGATATGAGTTTTTCGCAAAAACTTATGCTTTGCTTTATTGTTGGAGCACAAACCTATATAAGGAACATGATGGGTTCACTTTTGGACAATTCAAGCAAGAGTTGATGCTCATATAGTGCCAATTTTGGAGTCATGAAGCTTTGGAGGCTAAGGAAAGGTGAAGGAGAGGCTACTCTCTTGGAGCAAGGAGTCTTCTACAAGTTTGTGGCAGCCATCTTTGTAAGTTAATCCTATTTTCTGTTTTTAGGGTTTCTGAAACCCTAATTTCAGAATTAGGGTTTGCTGATTTTTAGATTTGTTGCACTTTCTTGAGAGGTTAGGTTCACTCCGTTGCTCATTTGCTTCACACATACTCAGATTATAACAGCACAATCTGAATTTTGTACATCATCATCTTCTGGTCTATTCTTCCATTTAGTGAGTGCACCATCGTATGGTTGAGTAGTACTCCCATTTTGTAATTTGGCCATCTAATTTAGTGAGTAAGCAATTTGCTTACGTTACTTACTCTTGTCTCAAAATCTCTTTCTCTCTCTCACTTATCATCTTGTGTAATTAAGTGTGTATGCTCAAAGGTTTTTAGTATTGGAAGATCCTGGGGCCCCAAATTCCAACACTTTTGATAGTACAAAAAGGTCTATTCTAAATGAAGACATGAGAAGGCACGTGGTGGATGTGGCTCACCATTTTTCCTCATGGTAGAAGCAATAAGAAAGATAATGCAAATAGAAGTCAAAATAAGGGAAAGATTGATGTTACATACTTTCATTCTAACAAAAAAGGCCACAAACAATCATATTGAAGATATTACAAAGAATTGGAATCTTGTAAGAAGAATGCAAATAATAAGAAGGGTGCAAAAAGTGACAAGACGATAAAGAAACAATAGCTCTAAAGACAAGGAGAAGGCCCATGTGGCCTTTGATATTGTCATTGAGGAACTCTTTTATGATGGATCCCCTAGGAGCTAAGGCTCACATCAAGGGAGGTAGAGAAGCAAAGAGAATGTAGATGATCAGACATCATGAGACTATGATTAAGAGGATCAGGCTATGAGGTAATCTAAAAGTTGCTATATATGCCTCTTATTATACACCATTCCCCCAATATACACTAGTCACATCCCTACACTGCCTTTATATAGGGGCCAAGACTACTAGATTCGATATGCTCACTAGTAGGGAGACCTCATATACTCATGAATTGCCAAACTCATTTTTAGTAAGCCCTCTGTGCCATATGATAGTATCATAGAATAGCTAGCTATGCCACCGATGCTAAATGAGGCACTCTTCCAAACAATTTGCTAGCTACTTAGATTTGAGCACAGTATGCAGATCTTAGGACACAGAGGTCGAGCATGGGCGAGCCAAGGGATACCCAAAGAGGAGCACATGTGTCTAATATGTCAAACGGAGGTGGAGAGTGAGAAGCAGTTTGGTATGATGCCCAAAGTATTCAGATCTTAAGATAGAGTTTCGATTAGTAGTGTATGACAAGTGAGGATCATGATAAACTCAAACTCTTTCTCATAGCCGGATATCTTAGACGAGATCAGTGGGTACAACTTAGACAGACCGAGTGCACTCAGGCACATACCTTTAGATTGTTAGTTCCAGCACAATGTAGTCATTCTCTATGCTACTACAGCTACACTCCAATAATCCATTGTATCTTTTTCTACAGAGACATAGCCACGCCATAATCACACCATAGCTTACACATCACCTGATTCCGTTTCCATTATACCCACCGTCGTTTTTACACTCCACCTTATTTCGTTTCGATTTTACCCACTACTATTTTTTGTGTACCTTGATGAATTTCACTTGTATATGATTATGTCTCATGGGCCAACTTTGGCCTTTCAAAGACGTTAATCTCTCTCTTAATGTGCGGGTCACGGGTCTATTAGAAAAAGAAGGCTCCACCCATGAGATAGATGGGAAGATACTATGTAAGAAGGCTCCACCCCCCGTCGTCTTAATGTGCGGGTCAACGGTACATTAAAAAAAGAAGGCTCTACCCTTAAGATAGATGGGAACACTATGTAAGAAGCTTGTTTACAAGGAAACGGAGGCCCTTCCATTCATCAAATGTTGGAGAGCGAGGAAAGATCTTTCAAAGAAGAGAGGTCTTATTTTGCACTTCCCCTCCGAAGCGGTAAGATATACCTTCATTCGCAAGAGAGTGGTTTTGAGGGGGCTTCAAGGTCCCCCTATTTACCTAGATGACGATCTCAAATCCATGCAAGTAGCACATCGCCGCGCATGCATCCCAAGAGTACACGAGGCTCGTATAGAAGGAAAGAAGGCTTCATACAAAGATGGTCGGATCATCATTGATGGCAAAGCTATCCTATAGGGATTCATGGCATATGAGACACTTGAGGAGACATTGTTGGAAGTGAGGTTGGCTCTAATAATAATATTCAGCCTAGTTTCAGTTTTTGTATGCCAATACAAAAACTGAATCTAGGCTGAATTTAGGGTTCTAAATACAAGAAATTGTGCATAAAGTGCCTAAGAGGTATGAAGAGTGTGTGTATGTGCAATTGAAGTGAATAGAAACAATCTAGAATTGTTTGTACAGCAAACCCTAATTCTGAAATTAGGGTGTCAAAAACCCTAAATCAGAAATTGACCTAAATGTCAAGAGAAACTCTTCCTCATGTGGAAGTAGAAGGCACAAAGCCTTAGAACAGCAGCAACAAAAGAAGAAGAACTAAATTTAGAACTTGATACTTACAAAACTTACCTAAAGCTAATGGTGGGCTGCCAAAATCTCCTCCAAATTTGCACCAAAAATTGGATATACCTTCTTTAAGTGTAGAGCACTTCATTAAGCCTTAAGTGTGCTTGACTTGATGCTCAACAATGTCCCCAAGCACTCCTTATATAGCCTTAAAGAGTTCTTGTGATAATTTGGCAAAAAAGCCAAAAAAGCATGGCGAACATCCAAAATCTGCGATCAGCTTTTGGTGGTTAAAATTTGTTTTTCGGGCCAAAAACTCCAACAACTTTTTGAGCAAAAATTAGGATTTGGGTTTTCTTGCATTTTTCGACCTTTGATGACAAAATGTTACATACCAAATGAAAGCTCTCCTCAAGTACTATATGATGAGCTAATAAAAATTTTTGGCCTTCTGTGACCAAAATTTGGCCAAGTACCAAGAATTAGGGTTGCTGGAAATTAGGGATTTTGTGTTATTTTGACATTGTTTCCAACAATCCCCCCTTTAATGTCATAATGGCATAAGGTACAAAATTCTGCAAAACTTCTGATGTCTGTAAATATATCTCTTAATTGCTTTCCAATGAATCTTGAGCAGATTGTGCATGAACCTAAATTGTGCATGAACCGCAAACTGAATGTCAGGACATGTATTACATAAATAGATCAAGCAATCAACTGCTTGACTATACAAAGTAGCATCAAAAGTTTTTGAATCTGCTTCTGCATGTAATGACACATTAACATCCATAAGTGTTTGCATAGGCGTGGAATCTCTCATTTCAAACCTTTCCAATAATTTATCAATGTATTTTTGCTTTGTTATGTAGATACACTCATTCTTGTATTTGAACTCAATCCCAAGATAATAATGTAAAATACCTAAATCATTCACATCAAATGTATGCTTAAGTTGTGCTTTAAAAAATTGAAGGTCTTAATCCTTG
This sequence comes from Ceratopteris richardii, assembly GCA_020310875.1. Classification (NCBI taxonomy): domain Eukaryota; kingdom Viridiplantae; phylum Streptophyta; class Polypodiopsida; order Polypodiales; family Pteridaceae; genus Ceratopteris; species Ceratopteris richardii. Next base: position 94,232,548 of record CM035423.1, read on the forward strand.
GGACCTGTCATAATCATATCATCATAATATATGATAATAATAATCAAGACATCTTTTTATGCTCTAACATAAAGAGTAGGAGAAGCCTCTTAAGTTTTCAAAATCAATAGATAAAAGATAGAGATAATCAATAGATTAAGATAGAGATAATCAATAGATAAAGATACAGATGTATCTTCTCATACCATGCTCTTGGTGCTTCCTTTAAGCCATACAAAGCTTTAATAAGCTTGTATACTAATTGCTCTTTACCTGTCTCTTCAAAAACTTCTAGGTGCTGAATGTAAACATCTTCATGAAGATCACCATTAAAAGAAGTTGTTTTGATATCTAACTCGTATACATTCCAACCAAAGAACGCAACAAGAGACAGTATTGTTTTGACTACTTCCAATCTAGAAGTAGATGCAAAACTCTCATCATAGTCGATTCCTTTCTTTTGTGAATAACCTTTGACAACTAACCTTGTTTCATACCTATCAATAGCACCATCTCCTTCTCTTTTGATTTTGAGGATCCACTTAACACCAATTGCTTTTTTATCTTTTGGTAACTCACAAAGCTTCCAAGTTTGATTCTTATGAATAGAATCAATCTCTTCTCGCATAGCTTTCTTTCAAATAGGACTTTGTAGTGCATCTTTAACATTAGCTTCCACATTCTCAACTGAAGTTAGTGATAAAATGTTATGAATCTTAAAATGTTCTGCGTAATTTACCTGATCTGCTTGTTCTTTCCTTGTCTGACTTCTTGTTCTACCTGTGAAGTGTTGGAGCAAAAGAGAGTATTCAGCAGATGGAGAAGCTCAAATGGAGCACCTCTTGACTGAGGAGCAGGGCAGGTGAGTGTCAAGCAGCACATGCAGGTGAGAGAGAGAGAGAGAGAGAAAGAAGAGAGGCACAACTGTTTTGGTGGGTTCTCCAAAAAGAGAAGTTAACCCTAACTTTAGTTTAGGTTATTATTTATAGGACCTGGCCAAGTTCACACTGAACTTGGCCAAAAGAATAAAAATGACTTATAATGACTATAATCAGCCTTTTAAAGGCCTATACACAAGTGTACAACTATGAGGGGTCATTTAGGGCCTTTACCCCAACAACCTCCCACTTAAAGGCATAAATGATGCCTTTAAGTTATGTGACTCCCACCATCTGTATACATAGATGATGTTGTGATTTGGACAAGCACTTAGTAAGAGCATCTGCAGGATTCTGTGACGTATGGACCTTAACCAATGTGATAAGGCCATCCTCAAGCACTTCTCGAATGAAGTGATACCGCACATCAATGTGCTTTGTACGTGCATGGAACATGGCATTCTTTGCTAAGCATATAGCACTTTCGCTGTCACATCCAAGCATAGGTGCCTTGCTGGGCAAACCAAACTCACCGCATAAACATGCCAGCCAAATGGCTTCCTTGGAAGCCTCAGTGGCTGAAATATATTCAGCCTCCGTAGTTGACAAAGCAACAATCTTTTGCAACCTAGAACACCATGAAATAGCACCTCCTGCAAGAGTAAATATATATCACTTGTGGATTTACGAGTATCCACATCACTAGCCATGTCAGAGTCACAAAAGCCTTTCAGCTCCAATGGATCTTTGCCATAGCAAATACATTTATTATTGGTCCCTTTGAAGTACCTCAAGGTAGATTTGACTGCTTCCCAATGAGCTTTGTCAAGATTAGCCATAAACTTGCTAACAACTCCCACTGCATGAGCAATGTCTAGCCGAGTGGCAACTGTAGCATACATAAGTGAACCACAGGCTGATGCATATGGAACACTCTTCATGTAGTTGGCTGCATCATCATCCTTGGGACAGTCATCTTTGGAAAGCTTAACATGTGGCTGCAATGGCACTCCAAGAGGCTTAGAATCAGCCACATTAAATCTGTCCAATACTTTATCAATGTACTTTTCTTGGGATAAATGCAAAGTATGCTGCTGCCTATCCCTTTTTATTCGCATACCAAGAATATGCTCAGCTTCCCCAAGGTCTTTCATTGAGAACTCAGAGTTCAGCTGCTGTTTAAGAGCATTTAGTGTGCCCTTTTTCTTCCCAGCCAGCAGCATATCATCTACATACAGCACAAGAATGATTGGGCTGCCATCTTCATCCTTTTTAGTGTACAAACAGTGATCTGCATGGCTTCTTTTGAACCCATGTTTGAGCATAAATGCATCAAACTTCTTATACCATTGCCTAGGGGCTTGTTTCAGCCCATATAAGCTCCTTTTCAGCTTGCATACCAGATGCTCTTTTCCAGGAATGGCATATCCTTCTGGCTGTTTCATGTACAGCTCTTCATCTAAGTCACCATGCAAAAAGGCTGTTTTAACATCCATTTGGAATAGCTCCAAATCCAAAGCAGCTGTAATAGCAAATAGCACACGTAGAGTGGTCATTTTAACTACCGGAGAGAACACCTCTTGGAAATCAATGCCCTCCTTTTGGGCATATCCCTTAGCAACAAGTCTTTCCTTATACTTGGGTTTGCCATCAACAGTTTTGATTTTGTATACCCACTTGTTAGGAATGGCTTTCCTACCTTTGGGCAACTCAACAAGATCCCAAGTATCATTTGCATGCAAGGCCTTTATTTCTTCCTGCACCGCTAACTCCCACTTCTTCTTGTGCTCACATAGCTTTGCCTCTTTATAAGTGAGAGGCTCCCCCTCATCTGATAACATAATGTAATGTATAGAGGGATCATATCTGTTCATTGGCCTCCTAGGACGTGTAGATCTTCTTACCGAATGATCCACATTATTTGGCAATGGATCTACATCAGGAGGTATATCAACATGTCCATTGTTAATGGGCTGCTGCACATCATTTCCAGCCCTATTTTCAGCATGAATAGGTGGCTGCATATGCCCATCAGAAGCGTCATTTTGCTGTCCGGCATCATCTCTCTCAAAAACCACTGGATCATCAATATTTTCAGTCCTTTGTGGTGCATCCTGAGGATCAAAATCAGGCCTAGTAGGTGGCTGGTCATGCTGATGCTGAAATCTGACCCTTTTATGGTCATCCTTTGAGGCACAATTATTTTGAAGCAGCCTTGCCTCATTAAAAACAACATCCCGGCTGTGTACAACTTTCTTGAGCCGAGGTATCCAAATTCTGTAGTCCATTTCACCTTCTTCACCATATCCCATGAAGAGACCTTTTATAGACTTAGCATCAAGTTTGTTTCTCAGCTCCGGCCTTATGTGCACAAAAGCCTCGCAGCCAAAGACACGTAAGTGATCATATGAAGCAGGTTTGCCAGACCAAACCTCTTCAGGGATGTCACCTTTCAAGGACATATGAAGGGATCATAGTGGAAAGCAACGTTTTCGCAACGGCAACGGCAACGGGTTAGCAACGGGTTAGCAACGAGGGCAACGTCTGGACCTAGGAGTTGCGATAAAGTTATTTATTTTTCAAAATTTTTATATGTTTTTTTCACATATTTTGGATCCTATGATATGTAATAAGGTGGGATATGACTATATATACCATAAAATACTTATTACAATATAAGATATATCATAAATAATAGAGATTATCAATCTAACTTGAAAGTTGGAACTTGGTCGTGACTCGTGATTATATCATAACCCTCCACACAGCCTTAAGATTAATCATTATATCAAATACAATTATCTCAAATACATCATCATTATATCAAAATTCAAATACAATCATAACATCAATAATCATAACATCATCATCTAGATTCTAGATTCTAACAACATAATGATCATAACACTTAACTTTCAAGTTTCTAGTTTCTAAGTAGTAAGTTATAACTTCTAACTTTTAACAAATTACAATAAACATCATGATTCATAATATAAATGATAACACCTGGCATCATACATGTCACATGATCATATCATCGTTGAACGTTCATACATCAAAATAAAAACATAGAGATCACTATGACAAATGATAAATCATAAATCATATGAATCATGAGTCATGACGCATGGCATAATTAATAAGTGGCAAATGATAAATATAAAGTCACAAGTGAGTCATGATAAGTGTCCACTGTCATCACAATAGTAAATACATATCATGAAATACCAAATGTCAAACATGAAATGTCAAAGCCTCAAATGTCAATAATCAAACTCTGTCACTCTGACATGGTGTCAGATGACAAATCATTACTCTCATCATCATCATCATCATCATCATCATCCCTAGTAGTAGTGGTATGTGGTCGGCTACTAGTGGATGCATCACCACTACCACTAGGTCCTCTGCGGCTCCGAGATGATCTCGTATCATGCTGAGGTAAGGTCAACTCATGGTACAGCATAGTATATAAGTCCAGATCCTCTGGAGGAATATCTGGAATATCTCTGACTTTCTCTATATCTACTGTGTCCACGTTGACCTCCCTCACATCTCCTGTATGTCCGCCGCTCTCCAAGAGACGCAAGTTGCAGTGGCAATAAACTAGCCGCTCCAACTGCGCTGTAGATAATCTGTTCCTCTTCTTTGTATGGAAGAGGGTCCATGTGCTCCAATTCCTTTCACAAGGACTTACGCTGCAGTCCTGTGAAAGGATACGAATAGCTAACTCTCTCTGCATTACAACATAATTCAAAAAATAATGAGTACATAAATCATTATACATATTTATCACATGTCACACAGTACACTAAAGACTTTTGACTTAGTACTTACCAACTGAGGAGCACTAGCACCATACATCTCCCACCATGATACTGGCCGCAACTGAGCAGATCTCAAACAAGCCGTATCCTTTCCAAAATGGCCACCACCATTTTGGAATACCAAGAGCTGGCTCTCCAACTGAAGTCGCAACTCTACATCAGCTGGATAAAGCCTATATACATATGTGTTCCACGCACTCAAGAGCTCCTCATCCACGATGGCCTGCTGAGATCTCCATAAGGGATGCAATAAGTGTGCCATCCCATGGATCGCGCGATGAAACCAATCCCATCGATCTCTCCACACAGCCTTAAGCTGCTCAATCCTATAAACAAAGAAATTATAAAATTTTAGATACTAATTTTTAAGATAATAAGAATTTTAAGTATCAAAAATTCAAAATAATAAGTAATAACTTAATAGATACCTGTCCAATGTCAAATGTGGGCAACGTGAAAGGGACTCGCCAACTCGATCCATGAACTCATAGACGAGTCCCAATGTACTCCCCTCCATATCAACGATGCGAAGAACAGAATATAATGGATGTATGGCACGCACAAGTTCCTCTACATCCCTCCAAAATGAATCCGACAAGCATGTAATCCGTACAAAATCTGCTCTCGGGGTAGTGTGTCCATCCCAGGCAGTCCACTCTGTAGACACAACTGTCTGCATCAAAGCCTGCCGCACCCGAAGTAGTCTCTCCATCACTATGCACATGTAAACAAGTCTGGTCTTCGCAGGCTTTAGGATATCCAACTCACTGTATGATCTGAAAATAGCTAATAGTTTTGGTCTCTTTGTGAACAAAGAGACCACCTTATGGAAGGTGGAAAAAATAGAATGAATCCAAGGGATCTTTCCAAGATCCTCTATCAAAAGATCAATGCTATGTGCGACACATGGGGTCCACACAATGGAGGGAAACTCTGCCTCTAAGAATCTACCCATGGCCACACAATTACTTCCATTGTCGGTAATGACTTGCACAACATTCTTTTGACCGACATCCATAATAGCCTGGCGGATATGACCATATATAAACTCACCTGTGACACAAAAATTACACCAAATCAGCCATGTACATAGTACATACTACATACATAATACATATATATCGCATATGCAAAATTCAAATGCGTATCTTAAAATTAAAACTTGAAATTTCACCTATACATACCTGTCACTGTAAGTCCAGCATGTGATGCATCGATGGCGCGAAGGAACATAGTGCCTTTGCAACAATGCACTAGTATGTTATATACATTCCTTTTCCTGATGTCTGTCCATCCATCGCACATACTAGTGCATCCATACTTCTCCCATGTGCCCATCATCGGCTCTAACTGCTTCTCCACTATATCTTTTGTTTTGCGTAGCTCACTAGTCCTCAACTCCTCATATGAAGGACCGCACCATCGATATCCCAATGTGCTCACTAACTCCATGGCTTCCTTCCATGCGGGTGTGCGTGCAACATTAAAAGAGAGGCCACACTGTATGAAAAGCTTCATTATACCTTGTTTGGCCTCAAGCTCCCGCTGCCTCTGAAAACCCGCACGTACGGATGCCGAAGAAAGTGATCCTCTAGGTGCCTTCACCGGTGGCTGAGTGTCACCCTCAAGATCGACGGTATCATGTCCATGCTCATCATTCCCTCCACTAGAGGATCCCCTATGAGTCTGATGTGATGGAGCATCGTGTGGAGGAGGATCACAGGAGCTAATAGAGGTGGAGGTGGGCCGAGAGCTCTGTGGATACTTTCTAGCTTCCCTTTGAGCTACCCACTCAAGGAGCTCATCCTTGATATCAGCTGGCATAGGCTGCTTGCATGCTGAAATGCCCAAGCCACTAAACTTGGCAAGGTGGGCTTTGATACGATCTGCCCCACCACCCCCTTTGTAACCACATAGGTTACATGTCCATCTCTCACTCCCACCCGATCCAAACTTCCCTTGGCTAGTCACGTACTTCCAACAGCTTTGCTTTGGTTTAGGCATGGTGAGTCTCTCTCTCTCTCTCTCTCTCTCTCTCTCTCTCTCTCTCTCTCTCTCTCTCTCTCTCTCTCTCTCTCTCTCTCTCTCTCTCTCTCTCTCTCTCTCTCTCTCTCTCTCTCTCTCTCTCTCTCTCTCTCTCTCTCTCTCTCTCTCTCTCTCTCTCTCTCTCTCTCTCTCTCTCTCTCTCTAGTCGGCTGCTGCTTCTCGGGTGTGCGCTCGCTGCAGGCAAGAAGCAAAGCAAAATGCCCTCTCCCCGCGAGCCCGTTTCGGGCTCAAAGGAGAGGGCAAAAAAATTTGCCTGCAACGCAACGCGTTGCGTACGTTGCAACGCAACGCGTTGCGTACGTCGCAACGCAACGCGTTGCGTACGTCGCAACGCAACGCGTTGCGTACGTCGCAACGCAACGCCGTTGCGTTGCGAACGTTGCAGACGCTACGCCACGCGTTGCGTTGCAACTATGGAAGGGATCTATTGCAAATATGTACTGCAGTTTTGAGTGCCTCTCCCTAAAATCCATGAGGGAGATTAGCTCTGGACAGCATGCATCTCACCCTCTCACAAAGTGTCCTATTATAGCGTTCAGCAACACCACTAGAAGAGGGGCTGTATGGAACAGTAAGCTCCCTCTTAATGCCCAAATTTTCACAAAATTTCTGAAATTCAGCACTTGTATGCTCACCACCATTGTCCGTACGCAAGCATTTCAGCTTTCTACCTGTTTGGGTGGTCACAAATGCATGAAAGCGCTTAAACGCAGCAAATGCTTCATCCTTAGATTTAAGCAATTGAACCCAAATTTTTCTAGAGAAATCATCAACAAAAGAGATGAAATACAAAGCACCCCCCATAGATTTGGTGGGCATGCTACATACATCAGAATGAACAAGATCAAGTACACAAGACTTACGAGACACACCAAAATAAAAGGAACGTTTCACTTGCTTTCCATATTGACATTCATTACAAAAATCAAGCTTTGTGCCTTTAGCATCAAGCTTCTTTAAGTTACAAAGCCTAGTGAGACCCTTTTGGCTCATATGGCCAAGTCTCTTATGCCACAACTCCATATGGGAGTGAACTTCAGCCAAAGCAATGAACTTACCTGATATGGCTTTCCCATGCAAGCAATAGAGAGTTCCCTTCTTTATGCCTTTCACAATCAGCCTTGATCCCTTTGTCATTTTCCATGATCCTCTCTCAAAGAGAATGCTATAACCATGCATATCCATTTGACCCATAGAGAGTAGGCTTTTCTTGATCGCTGGTACATAACGCACATCATGCAAAACCAGCTCATTAGTGCCATTTGTAGAGAAATGCACTGTGCCAATACCCTCAATGGAACAAGCATTATTGTTTCCAAGGTATACATGGCCAAGCACTCCTTGATAGGAGTCACATGAAAAGAAGCACCAAAGTCAACTATCCATGTCTGGGCCAATGCATCATTAATAGTCAGCAAAGCATCGATAAGATCACTTTTGGTGATCGACATGTCCTGTGTATGAACATTCAGTGAGAAATCATATGCATAAGTATCATCAGCTGATAAAGTAGTGCACAAAATATCCTCAACATCTGACAGCTCCTCTATAACTACATTAGAGGCCACATTAGCCTTCTCTTTGTCCTTGTGGTTGTCCTGTGCATCAGTCTTGTCTTCTTTCTTGCCCTTCTTTTTATCTCCAGCATTCCTATTTCTTTCAAGTTGTGCCTTGTAATAGCGGCAATCAGGTTTCTTATGGCCTTTCCTTCCACACTGATAGCAAGCCACATCATTGCTTTTACCTTTGCTGCCATTACCTCTTTCCCTGCTCTTACTCTTGTTCCTTTGTGCATTATTACTCCTCTTATCTGTCTTGCCTCTAACCATGTCTTGCCTCTAACCATGTTAGCTGAGCTGCCACCTTCACCACCTGCTTTTCTCCTGATCTCTTCATTAAGTATAGAACCCCTAACACCATCAAAGGTCAGGTTGGGGTTATTGGACAATGAGACTACCAGTGTCTCCCAAGAGCCAAGAAGTGTCATAAGCAAGAAGATGGCTTTAAGTTTGTCATCAAAAGCAGCCATACCTGAGTCCTACAATTGTGACAAAGTACCTGTAAAGAGGGATAAGTGTTCAGCTTCACTCTTGGACTCATCAAGTTGCATACCAACAAGCTTCCGCATCAAATGCACTTGGTTCACAGGCATAGTGTTCTCATAAGTTGCTTTCAGCTTTGCCCATATTTCTAAAGCAGAGGTCATCCCTTTGAGATCTACCAAGATCTCATCAGAGATCTACATCCACGATCCTTCTTCTCAATGTGAACATAAGCTTGAGAACCAAATACTTTGAAGTAACTCACATTGGGTTTCTTACCATAATAAGTTTTATAAGGTGTGATGACCTTCAAAGCTTTTGTGGAAGACCTGTTTAGAATGTGATTAGCTATATATACTTCATCAAACCAAAATTTGAGAGAAAGCTTTTTAGATGACATCATGCTATGCATCATCTCAACAAGTATCCTATTCTTTCTCTCTAGAATACCATTTGGAGTGTAAGCAATATTGAGTTGATGAGAGATCTCAAATACCTTTGTCTTCAATAAAAGATTCGAAGTCCTTTGACATGTACTCTCCTTCTCTATCACTTCTCAAAATCTGAATTTTTGTCTTACTTTCATTTTCAACCTTATCTAAGAACTTCTTGAAAGTAGGAAAGACCTTTGACTTTGCTTTAAGACCATAAATCCATGAATATTTCAAAAAGTAACTTCCTTGTGGCTCTGATGTATCCATGTTTCTTAAAAGGAAGTTTGTGAAGCTTTCCTTCAAGACATCCTTCACATGATTCTTCATCATCTGGTAAAGCAAAAATAGATAAACTCTCCACCATTTCTTGATCTTTGATGTGCTTGTGAGTTATGCAACTGATATGATCAAATCTAGCATGCCATAACTTCATGTTCTCCTTAGGTGTACAAGACGCAGCAACATTAGCATGACAAATTTTGGACAATACAAGCATACCACTTTTGTTTTCACCTTGAAGTAGACAATGCTCTTCATTCAGTGAGACGATGTAAAATGAATCTTTCTTAAAAACAACTTTATATCCATCTCTCAAGAAAGTAGATATCAAGAGCAAATTTTTCTTCATTTCTGGCACATAAAGAACGTTAGAAATTGTGAGATTCTCCGACTTCCACTTTCTCTTGACTTTAGGTTTACTTCTCCAACACCTACAATATCCAAATCATGCAATGGTCACTCTTCTACCTCAAGAGTTAGAAAGTGAAGCAAATACCTTCCTACAACCTATCATATGCTTAGTAGCTCCAGAATCAAAAAACCAAGGATTATGACAAATTGCATATAATGCTTCTTGATCAAAAGCTAATTCGTCAACCCTGACACATGCATAAGATTCTTCCTTTGAAGATTTAGGTTTTTGAATTATCTTCAACATTATTACCTAGCTCTTTTTTCTTCTCATTATTATCTGATGCTTTTTTCTTCTCATTATAAATCCTTTTTCTGCATTCTACTATGAAATGACCTTGTTTCTTGCAATAGTAGCAAATTCCTAGATACAGTGAAAATAGAATTCTCTTTTGGTGTGGTAGAAGTAGTAGAGGTAAATATGGTAGAAGATGAAGTGGAAGACTTACTTTCCTTCTTACTTTGCTGACTTTTCTTCTCCTTCTTTGTTGTCTCCTTCTTCTTACCCTTTAATGATGATAGCATGGCTTCATCATTCTCTTCCATACTCTTTTGTTGATCTTCATCTTGAAGTAACAGGAAGTGCAACTCTTCAAATAAAATTTATCTATCTCTTGAAAGAAGTAACAAAAGAACAAAATGAAGATGGACGTGAATTCAAAAGTGTGTTTACCATCTCCTCATCCGAAATATTGGCTCCAACATTAAGCAACTAATCACCGAATTCTTTGAGCTTCAAAATATATGATTGAACTGAATCACCAACTTTCATCCTTGTGTTGGCTAATTGTCTCCTTAGATGAGCTTTCCTAGCAAGATTTCTACTTTGATAGAGATTCTCTAACTCCAACCAAGCCTAACAAGAGGTTCTGCATGACGTGATTTGGGGTATAATATGCCTCGACTCCCATAGCAATGAATGAAAGTGCTTGTGCATCCCTTGCATCCCATCCGGATTGCTCTTCAATAGAAAGTAATCTAGTAGTATCACGGACTCCGGATGATGAAAGAGTTTCTTCTTCTTCTTCAGTAACCTCCTATTGAATAGAAATTGGGGCAACGGATCTCTTGGAAGGTGAAGAAACATCCTCTCCTTCTCTATTTGCCTTGGGTACTTGTCATTAACAATATTCCACAAGTCTTTTGATACTAACAAATTCATCATCACAAAACCCCCCATTAGATAGTTAGACATTCCTTCAAGCTTATCTTCATTCTCAAGTCTATAATCACTCATCTTGTTAAGGGTATATGTCAAATATGCTCTAATACCAAATGTTGGAAGTGAGGTGGGT
>CM035423.1:94246238-94361238 GCA_020310875.1 Ceratopteris richardii
TACAGCGAACCCTAATTCTGAAATTAGGGTTTCAGAAACCCTAAATCAGAAATTAACCTAAATAGCAAGAGAAACTCCTCTTTGTATTGAAGTAGAATGCACAAAGCCTTGGAACAGCAGCAACAAAAGAAGAACTGAGTTTAGAACTTGCTACTTACAAAACTTAGTTATAGCTGATGGTTGGCTGCCAAAATCTCCTCCAAATCTGCACTAAAAATTGAATACACCTTCTCCAAGTGTTGTGCTTGAATTGATGCTCAACAATGTCCCCAAGGACTTCTTATATAGCCTTAGAGAGTTCTTCCGATAATTTTGGCGAAAAAAGCCAAAAAAGCATGGCGAAAATCCAAAATCTGACGATCAGCTTTTGGTGGTTAAAATTCACGCCACAAAATCCGACGGCCTCACAAATGGGCCATCAAATGGACAAAGGGTTAGCTTTCCTTGATGTATATGACATGAGGAATCATATTGTACAAGAAAACTTTTTGAGCAGAAATTACGATTAGGGTTTTCTTACATTTCTAGACCTCTGATGACAAAATGTTAGATACCAAATGAAAGCTCTCCTCAAGTACTATATGATGAGCTAATAAAAATTTTTTACCTTCTCTTATATAGCGAATGAAAGCTCTCCTCAAGTACTATATGACGAGCTAATAAAATTTTTTTTACCTTCTATGACCAAAATTTGGCTAAGTACCAAAAATTAGGTTTGCTAGAAATAAGGGTTTTTGTGCTATTTTGACATTGTTTCCAACGGATACATCTTGCAGTGTGGAACTTCAATGGCGATTTATGGACACATCCAGAGACGCTTGAGGAGGTGGGTAGAGATAGAGATATTATTTTGCTAACAGAGACACATGAGAGCATCGATAAGAGCCTAGCTTGAGTGCATGGTTTCCGGTGGGAGTCTACACACAGATATTGTACATGCCACCACGCTAGGAGAGGATCGGGGGAAGTGGTGATACTCTTCAGAGATGGACTTCAGTGCAAGATACGGATCATCGGACGGGACTCATATGCCAGATACCTTTGGATACGATTATAGTTCTCACTGGAGAGGGCCATCTACATTGCACTATGTTATTTTGCCCCTTCTGGCTCCCGATTCTCCATCATAGATAAGGAGGCAGCGGCCTCACCTTATACCTGTTTATCAGAGGACATCACGGAGTAGTCTACTCTAGGGAAGCCTTCCTCATGGAGACTTCAATGCCAGGATGGCAGCAATCAATGGCAGGCTTTTAACCCACAGGATCCACTCATATTACCCACTATACAAGAGGGATCTACGGCACGATTTTCAGCCGATTCTACACTATCATACCCACCTACTCAAACTCGGATCTAGACATTGTCTCGTTATTTATAACAGGATGAGACAATGGGCTACATGGAGGGGATTGACATGCATACTGCACTCAATTACAGGTGGAGGAGGGAGTATAGTAAATTAGATCATGGGACTTAGGGAGGCCATACACATACTCAGTTCCTTCACCATCCCATCTATACCCATTGGAGCCGTCATATCTCGCACAATCCCTCAAGGAGGACACCCACACACACATGCCCGTGACATGTTCCCCACACACCTCCATCCACTTCACACATGAGCTTGCTCACATATACTCAGCCCAAGTTGAGGAAAATCTTCTTTCACTTCATCTCGACACCCCACTACATATACTCACCTCACAGAGCATCCATCCTTCAAACATCCGCCATCAGTTCATTCGCCTACACCTCCCATTCTGGTCACACACCTCCCCCTGGCACCATGCCGTAGAATCCCTAGTATGATGATGAGTGCAAGAGTCTCTATCACCGACTATGAGCTCAAATAGCACTGGGAGAGATCACAAAGATGGAGGCTAGAAGATGTATGAAGAGCCTCACACGCCGAAAGAGACGGGTCTTCGAGGAGGGAAAGGAGCTTGAGCTATACTGCCTACTTATAAGCATGGATTGCATTGCTGCATAGCGCACTTTACGAGAGCAATGATCGACCACATCTATTAGAGATCCGCAGATTTGGCATGAGTATGCTGAGAGACTATATGAGATACCTGGACAGCCTCCCATTCCCAAGCCACTCAGACCTGTCCTACTTGTTCCTCTTTCTTCACAGTAGAGATGATCCGAAGAGCCATTATGCAGCTTCAGCATGGGCGTTCGACTGACCACACAGGTTTGCAGAGTGAGCATCTCATATATACAGCCTCCACTATAGCTCCCTTGATTGCACATGACTTCAATCGGGTTATAGGGGAGGGCTCCCCATAGGAATGAATCGGGAACACCATTGTACCCATCCATAAATCTCGCGACACCCTAGACCAAAGGAACTACACAACTATCATGATTGGTCACATCATGGCCAAGCTTTATGGGGCGGTTCTCCATGTAGAGCTCAGTTCATATGCATAGATGGAGGGGCTACGGGCATGTGGTCAGGCAAGTTTCCAACTAGCTACCTCCACTATTGATCACATCTTCATTCTGCGTTGCCTCATTGAAGCGGCAAAGGTGTGGAAGAAGAGATTATATTGTTGCTTTGTGGATTTTTCTACGAAGCCTTCAATACTATGCCATGGGAGAAGCTTTTCCGGAGTCTCCAAAGCGAGGATAACATCCGAGATGATTTGGGCCGTCTACAAACTCTATGACGGGTGACTGGGAGGGTTCCATGCCCGGGGGGATTATCAGAAGCCTTTGCTAACACAGTTGATGTTAAACAAGGCTGCCCACTCTCCTCCACTCTATTCGGGCTCTACATCGACGAGATTGAGGACTACATCCTACGAGCAAGTGTGGACTCTAGAGACCTAGCAAGTACACCAGTACACATTCTATTATATGTTAATGATATTGTATTGATTTCAGAATCTACCGAGGGTCTAGAGCACCACTTGGGTGCCTTGGATGAGTTTTGTATACAAAAGGGGTTGACTGTAAACCTTGGCAAGACCAAGGTCATGATCTTCCACACCCCTCCTATGGTGCGGAATGCAGCACGGTTCACACTAGCTCGTGGACAGATAGAGGTGGTCACTTCATATGTCTACCTAGGGGTGACATTCACAAGCCTACATGGTCCTTTCAGTATGAGATAGGCAGCCATTGATAGGCTCACACGGGAATATGCAGCTTTGGGCCATGTTACAGAGGAGGTGTCATCAAGCACACTTCCAAAAGCCTCGTAGAAGGGATGGCTATTTGCACACTAGTCACACAAGCTATGATGTTTGCAGCGCTAGTTTGGGGGTCGAGGTCTCACAACAGCCCAGTGGAGCGCCATTGAGATGCCACAAGTTCCAATGATCTCACGGTTGTTCCGTGGGAAACAACCACTACCACATGACATCATCAGGACAAAGATGGCCACACCTCCCATGGTGATAGCGGCACTATTCCATACTATATGTTTCATTCAAAGGATCAGGAAGCTCCAACAGATAGACTCACACGAAGAGCATTTGAGGGGGCGATACAGGCCTCGGAGTCAGGGTCTAAGAGAGCTTGGTATTCACTAGTTGGGGCATGGTTTGATGGACATGGATTGGATATAGACAGACTACCACCCTTCCAATATGACCTAGACTCTCCCACATTCGCCTCTCACGTAGTGAGAGGAACATTGTGCTCAAACAGGATCTCTAGAAGCTATACACTAGTCAAATGTTGTTCACTTCTGACCTTCGATCTAGACTGTCACACTATCGAGACAAGTTCTTTGACTTTCTAGCTTTCGGGTTCATCTAGAGACCACGCTACATGGACACATACATGCCTCATAGCTCGAGGGTAGCGATTGGCCAGCTTAGGGTCTCATCACACCAACTAGAGATTGAGGCTGGCTGTGCAACAGAAACCCCCAGAGGAGAGGATTTGCCGTATATGTGGAGTAGAGATAGACGATGAGGAGCATTTTGTATGTCGATGCACAGCATATGATGATAACAGGCACAGATACGAGGCTCTATTCACAAGACAACCTACCCTTCGTGAGATCATGGCCTCTAGAGATCAGCGTCAATTAGGGCAATTCTTGCTAGAGATACAGTGCCAAAGAGATTCCCCCTGCTCCAGCCCACCACATCAGCTCCGATCGGCGGAAGACAGACACAACTCACTCACTTCTTTGCCCCACGACATGCACTGGCTCCCCCACCTACTGTCACTTGGAGAGTGGTGACTCTTCAACAGGCTGAGACCTCTCGTGCTAGGAGACGCCCCCGCACTAGAGGACGTCGAACACAGAGATTGCAAAGTCATCAAATTGCGGATATAGAGGCCCATTACTGTCGAGCCATTGAGAATATAGAAGCCGAGATAATGTGCGAGCCCACTGCAGTTATTCGGGCAGCCCTGACCTTGCCTCCACCTATGTAAAACATACTACATCCATGTATGAGTTGTGCCACTTAAATGCATTCTCATACTTGTATCACCCACTTGCGTATAGGCTACCATAGAGATAGCACTCCATATATCCCCCCTCATAGACTCTCCGCATGCATGTTTATGGAGGCTCTGGTTTCCTTTTTATCTAGTTTCGCATCAGTTTTTATTTTCAGCGTGCTCTATCTTTCCATTTGATCGGAGACACAAACTATGTACATTGATTCAGTCTCATAGGTCGAATTCGGCCTTCTAATAGACGTTAAAAATCTCTCTCTCTCTCTCTCTCTCTCTCTCTCTCTCTCTCTCTCTCTCTCTCTCTCTCTCTCTCTCTCTCTCTCTCTCTCTCTCTCTCTCTCTCTCTCTCTCTCTCTCTCTCTCTCTCTCTCTCTCTCTCTCTCTCTCTCTCTCTCTCTCTCTCTCTCTCTCTCTCTCACACGCATTTTTTCCCCTGAAGTGTGATGCTGAGAAAAAAATAGATAGCAGAAAACTAGAAGTTTCAAATGCAGTGGAGCAGCTGCAAAAAAGATAAAAACTTCAGGAACCAGATCATCTTACTTAGATAAGCGTTTCTTGCAGATAGAACCCACACACAGAAACTTCATCTTCCTCGTACCTGCTAATCCTGTTCATACACTACTTGATGCAGAGAGTAATTACCAATCATTTCGTTCATATTGTGTGTAATCAATTCTCTTATACGAATTCTGTTCACACATTACTTGCTAAAGAGGATGATTACTAATCACTTCGTCCATTATGTGTGTAATTAGTTTTTCATGCGTAGACACAAAAAAATGAGGCATCATAATCAAGTACCTGATTCGCCAGAAAGACTCCTGCATAACCGCGATGATCTTAGAGGTGAAGACGATAATGAAAAGGATGGTAGATGCTAATCAATCCTGTTCATACACTACTTGATGCAGAGAATAATTACCAATCATTTCGTTCATATTGTGTGTAATCAATTCTCTTATACGAATTCTTTTCACACATTACTTGCTAAAGAGGATGATTACTAATCACTTCGTCCATTATGTGTGTAATTAGTTTTTCATGCGTAGACACAAAAAAATGAGGCATCATAATCAAGTACCTGATTCGCCAGAAAGACTCCTGCATAACCGTGATGATCTTAGAGGTGAAGACGATAATGAAAAGGATGGTAGATGCCTACAAGGGATCCGACATCGCCCATATGTAGTTGGAAGCGACACGTTCTTGACTGTATCTGGGATGTTGAAGCTAAAGTGCTGAGCATGCAGAGTATCCATAAATACCGAGCCCTTCGTATCGCCCGTACCAAGTGACGAGATGGATATGCACTCTCCAATCAGTACAGTGTCTGGAGTTGGAGCTCGAAGTAAGAATCTGTGGTTGTGAGAATGTATCTCGTTTCAGCTAGAAAGATTTAAAAAAGAAAGCACAGATTAAGACGTCCTCATTGTGCATGAGTTGATCTTTATTTGAAGCTTAATGTTTTAATGTGATGTTCTTTCACATTTTAAGTATAATGGTGTATGGGTTGTTTTTTTATTTTCAAGTCTAATGGAAGCGTACGTATAATGGAAGAGTAGGTATAAGATTCAACTTATAAAAAAATAAATGAATATTAAACAAAAGACTATAAATGTCTATGTTCTTTTGTCGATCAACTTGTCTTTTAGCTTAGGGTTTTCCCTTTCGAGTTCTTATTCTTAGTAGGCTTTCGGGTTCTATCATTTTTAGTAGGTGTTAGGAGTTCAATCCCTAGTATGTGATTCAGAGGCCCTATGAATGTTATGTTTTTCACTCCTATCATTTCTATTAATTCAAATTATTAAGAAGAGTAGATCATGTGATCTAACTTCTTTTAAAAAAAAACATGTTTCTCTAGTCTTTGAAAGTGATGGTGTTCCATGCCTTCCAGATGCACACTTGGCAAGTCTAAAATATCAAAATGTTCCTATTTAAGTGGCTCTTTGAATTCTCCCCCAACATGTTGAAACATACAAAGCTTTCCTTGTGGATCAAACTTCCCATTCTTCCATTCTATCTCTATCAGTTCATCAACAAGATACTTGTTTTGCTTGATTGCCCTTTGACTACCAAAGGAATGTGGAGGGGGGTATCTACAAGGGGCCCTTTCATCATTCAATGCTAGATGGCACCCACAAATGAGAAGTCCTTAACAAAGAATGGTTGAAATCAAGAAGTAGTGACATCAATGAAGAAAAATGTTGGAACAAGAAATCACTTTCAATAACCTTTCTAATACATGCTTTCATTATGACATCCAAGGTCATATAATAAGGGAGTGTCCTTGTAGAAGGGAAACCAAAAGGAAGGTCCCCAACTTGAATGGGCTTTCTTATAGGAAGAATGAGGTGCCTTGGCCCTTCCTTAACCAACCTAAGATAGTTCAACCAAATTTATTTTAAATGGAGCCAACCCTCCCAATAGCAAGAGCTATAGAGGACAATGGATTCACCATTGTGCAAGTCCATTATTGTGTGTATAGGGGACAAGGGTTATGAGTCAAGGTCCCCTATCTTAGGGGTTATCATAAGGTTCACCTTTTAGGATGTACATTGGATGTTGATGATGGACACATGTCACATTATAGAACCCTAGAAACTAATTGGGGAGCAAGAGGATAAATGGATATGAGGAGAGGCATACAAGCAAACTTAGAGGTGATCTTTTGAGAGAAAGCTTAAAAGAGATATTACATTTGGTATCTAGAGCTCCTAAGATCCTTGAAGAATGAGATAAGTGAGAATTCATAAATGGGATCCAAAGGAGAGAGAATGTAGAGCATGCATAAACAAAATGAAAAGAAGTTGTACTCACACAATGAAAGAGTGTGAGAGACTCAAAGTGAGTAGACCAAGAAATGGGTAAATTCACATGAATTAGAAATGAGTTTGTCAAGAGCATGAAGTAGGCTCTACAAGCTCCTAACCAAGTACAAAGTCGGGGAGAGGCCCTCCTTATATAGAGTTGGAGGAGGCTTTTGAAAGTATATCACATGTGGGATTATTTCCCTTGAAGAAGAATGAATACTTTTGTAGGATTCCATCCTAAAATCTCTCTAAGACGAAGGCTTGAAAATAAGAGACATGAATGTTGTATGTGCAAATCTCCTCCCATCCTTTATATCCTCTTGTACCCAAAATAGCAATGATCTGGAATACTCTAGTGTGGGCATGTGGCTATCATGCACACTCATTCCCATTACCCTTTAAGTACCTTAGGATATCCCCCGAGCTAGGGACCTTGGCTAACCTTAGCCCTTGTCCCACACACATAGATGTATGATCTGGCTTGGATCTATGTCTAACATTCTCCCCCCCTTGTAAAGATCATTGTCCTCAATGATCTAAGAGGAGACTAAGAGTGGACACCCTTCCAAGATACCAAATACTCTAGAGCAAACTAGTTTCGCATGAAATTCTCCTATATAGCATCTCTTTTGGAATATCTGGTGTCACGTCTCTCCAGTGATGGGAAATTCTGAGAAGTATAGTCTTGGCCTTATCAAACCTTGCTAATTCTTGGCCCTTTCTTGAAATTCCATAAACTATGTGGATCTTCCACCTAAGACACATGCAATCTGAAGACATTCTATGTGAACATGCTAACTATCGACCAATAGTTCCCTTGTCTTCGACACATGTCTAGGATAGTCATATGATATATATGCAATGAGGAGTTATGGGATGTATGCTACCATCTTATATGGAAGTGGATTGATTGCCTTCTCATGCATTATAGCTACATCTATCCCAGTCTATCCTCTCCTCTAACATATGTGACCTTAACATATCCTCTAAAATCTAAAATATAATGGGTTTGACACTCTATGTAACAAGTCTCCTAAACTTGAATCACAATCTCACACAGAATAATAGGTTTCGATACCACAAGATATAAAGAAGGAAAACAGAGTATACACAGAACAAGAAGAGAGAGAATTTTATTATCTGTGCAGATTTAGAAGTAGTTCTGATCTAGGTTACAAAATCTATCAGATTGCTTTAATGTGAAGCCTGATCCACCCGACCACCCCTGAGCTGATCTCAATCCCAATCTCAATCTCAATCACAATCACAATCTCAATCTCAATCTCAATCGCAATTCCAGAAGTCGAAAAACGATCGTAATGACTATACGACCATCATCCCTTTCTATCTCTCAGCCTTCGTCTTTTTGGGATCTCCGCCTTTTGCCAACGCACGACCAATCACGGCTTCCTAGACCCGCACTTTTAGAATCTGCATGCTCCAAGATAGCGTCTTTTCGCATGTCTCATGCAAGACTTCCAGACCACCCATGCATCTACTTTTCATGTCCACCATCAAGAATCGTACTTGCAAAAATAGAGGTGATCCCTGCAACGCACTCACACACACGTGTCAATCACCCAAAAATAACCCATATACCCATGTGCGTTTTCTAGATCCGCGAACATGAATAAGATGAATGAATGAAGGCTTCTCTTTTTTTTTTTTGAAGTGTTGGAAAACGGCACTTTTCAAAACCCTGTAACTCAAAAACAGTGAGGAATCAGCTTGAGCTTGTGAGAGACAAAAATATTCAGTTCTTAAATCTATACAATAATGTTAGAGATGCCTCAGGTCCAAATCTGCTTCCAGATATCACTTTTGGGCCCTGCAAAATCAAAAATTCTAGAGAGAGATGAAAAAACATCTCTTCATTAACCTATCTTCATGGAACCAAATGAGACATAAAACATAGGAACTACAAAAAATTCAATCAGGTAAAGTTTTTCTACTAAGAGTACTCTACCTTTCTCTCATACAACACTTTTTCAGATTCCTTAATCTTCGTGCTCGAAATTAACATACAAATTTCATGCGACAACTTTCTAGAGAGAGAATGTAAAATCGTATTGCTACAAAATTTTGTAGACATGATCAGAATATCCTAAACATAAAATTGCATTATTACCTACTAATCTTTTTTTTTTCCCGTGTGGAAAATCAATGTGGCATCTTACAATTCTCCCCCTCTTTAAAGAACTCTGTCCTCAGAGTTGGAAAGAAGGATAATGTTCCATAAACTCATCTAAACCAACCCATGTTGAATCTTCAATAGGATATGCAAACCACTTTACTAAAATTTCCACTATTTCACGATTCCTAAGATGTCTAATTCTCCTATCCATTATAACTTCTGGTTCAAGCTCAAAAGTGGCATCTTCCTTCAACTTAAATTTGTCCTGCAAAACATGATCAGCATTAGGAACATACTTTTTAAGTAATCCAACATCGAAGACTGGATGAATTTTCAAAGTATTAGGTAGGTCAAGTAAATATGCAACAGAACCAATTTTCTTTAAGATTTTGAAAGGACCAGCATAACGAGGAGACAATCGACGATCTTTGCCTAAAACCAGATTTGATTTAGAAGGACTCACTTTCAAAAAAACCAGATCATTTGTTCTAAATTCCAAGGGTCTCTTTTTGAGATCATGATATAATTTCTCATGTTTCTGTGCATCTTTCATGTTTTTCCTTACCTTATTTAGCTCCAAATCCATGTTTTCAAGCATCTGTTTGGATATTTCAACCTGATTCTGTGAATTAAAAAGTGAATGCGGCAGCAAGCAATTATAACCATACATTGCTTCAAAAGGTGTCATCTTAATAGAGGAATGCCATGCACTATTATATGCATACTCAACCAAGGGCAAATATTCAGTCCAATTGTTTTGCTTATCATTCACATACATGCGTAACATATCCTCAAGCACCCTGTTAACCCTCTCGGTCTCACCATCGGTTTTGAGGATGAAATGCAGTACTCATGCGCAATTCTGTTCCTATGGATTGAAATGTTGCTTTCCAAAAATTAGATGTGAACCTTGCATCCCTATCAAAAATTATACTTTTGGGTATACCATGTAACCTAAAACTTTCTTTTATGAAAAGTTTAGCAACATGCAAAGCTGTATCAATTTTCCTCATGGGAAGAAAATGTGCCATCTTTGTAAAATGGTCCACGACAACAAAGATGGTATCATGCCCACTTCTGGTCACAGGCAACTTTGTTATGAAATCCATAGACATGGATTCCCATTTTTTATCAGGCACATCTAATGGTTGTAACATGACATGACTCCTTTTAAATTCGGCCTTAACCTGTTGACATTTTAGACATTCTTCCACATACCTCTTAATATCATATTTCATACGTGGCCAATAATATGAAGCTTTCACTTTTGCATAAGTTCTAGAAAAAAGGCTCTGATGATCTGTTCTTAATTCAAACTTTACTCCTAGCAATAAGTGTCTCCAATGTTTAAGTGCATGAACAACTACAAGCATTTCTAAGTCATGTGTTGTATAATTTAATTCATGTTTCCTTAATTTCCTTGACTCATATGCCACTACCCTCCCTTCTTGTGAAAGTACGCATCCGATTTGGCTTCCACTAGCATCACATGCAACAATAAAAGGCTTCCCTAACTCAGGTATCTTTAGCACACAATTTTCGATAACTTTCTGTTTTAATTCGTCAAACGCCTTTTGACACTCATCGTTCCATGTGAACTCTCTATTTTTCTTTGTCAATTTTGTAAGAGGATTTGCAATTCGAGAAAACTCCCTAATGTGTGCCCTCTCATATTGTGCCAAACCAAGGAAGCTTCTCACATCCCTCACACATTTGGGTGTAGGCCAGTCAACTATGCTTTTAACTTTCTCAGAATCTATATGAATCCCTTCCTTAGAAACAACTCTCCTCAAATAAGTCACTTCCCCTTTTGCAAAAAAACATTTACTCATCTTACCATATAGTTTATGCTCTCTTAGTTTTTGTAAAGTCTTCCTGAGATGCAATGCATGTTCATCATCATCCTTAGAATACACAAAAATATCATCAAGAAAAACTAATATAAATTCATCGAGATATTCATGAAACACATTATTCATCAAACACATAAATGTTGCAGGAGCATTTGTCAATCCAAAAGGCAAAACTGTGAACTCATAATGACCATATCGTGTTCTAAAAGCGGTTTTGGGTATGTCCTCAGACTTTACTCTAATTTGATGATATCCCGATCTTAAGTCAACTTTAGTGAATACTGTGGCACCACTCAATTGACTCAACAGTTCATCTATGTGTGGCAGTGGATACTTGTTCCTAATGGTTTTCTTGTTCAATCCCCTATAGTCAATACAAAGTCTGTATGAACCATCTTTCTTTTTCTGAAACAAAACAGGTGCTCCCCAAGGTGAAACACTAGGTCTTATCAACTCCTTCTTCAATAGATCATCCAATTGGAGCTTCAACTCTTTCAATTCATCAATATTGAACCTATAAGGTGCTCTAGAATAAGGCTCACTTCCTGGATAAAGGTCTATAGCATGATCAATTTTCCTAGGAGGAGGCATGCCCGATAGATCATCAGGAAATACATCTGCGTACTCATCTAAAAGTTTTTTAACATATTCCGGTATTTCCTCTTCTTTCTTCTTCTCTTGAAGGTCATACACATAAACCAAATATGTCTCACAACCCTTTCGAATACCCCTAATCAACTTTATTGCATAAATAGGAGAAAAACTTGAATTACACTTGCCTACAAGACGATGTTCCTTCCCTTCTATTTTCAAAGTAAGGATCCCGCATTCACAATCAATCAGGACACTGTTATGAACTAACCAGTCCATTCTGATGATTACATCACATTCTCTCATTTCAATTACATGGAAGCTACCCAAAAACTTATGTTTTCCTAACATAAAATCAAGATTCTCAATACATCCTCGAGTATAGTGTATCCTACCATTAGCCATCTGTACAGGTCTTTTAGTCTGCATCTCAATATGCAACCCTAAAGCTTCTGCCATCTTAAATGAAAGGAAACAATTTGTACTACTCGAATCAATCAAGAAACTAACCTTACGTGAGGATATGTCCCCCATAATCCTAATCATCGATGCCCTTGAATGAGAAGAAGTTTTCATGCATTGAAGTCTAGGGCTAGAACACTTACCTTGATCATCCACTTCCTCAACTGTCATGTTTTCTTCTTGTAGATGAGCTATCTTCGCTTGCATAGAACGGTTGATGGCCTTGTTTGGACATTCAAAAGTGTGATGTCCTTGTTCTCCACATCGAAAACAAAGTCCCAGCCTCTTAGCCCGCTCCAAGAAATCGAAATCACGTTGCCAGTGCACAACTTCTTGCTTCTTAGGTGTATCCGTTTGCTTCGGCTTTGGTTTTCCTCCTTGACCGTTAATAGAGTTAGTCGATCTCTGTCCATTTTGATTTATTGAAATAGGTCTTGGGGGTCGATGTCCTGTTGAGATGAACCTTGATTTGAATGCCTTTTTCGTGGTAAACTTCTCCATCTTCTCAAAGTTTTCTGCTTTTGCAACCGCATCAAGAAAATCTACGCATCCGGATCCCTTTACTTGATAGCGAAGCTCTTCCCGCAAACCCTCAATAAACTTGCTTTTCAACGCATCTCCAGAAACTTCTAGTGCATACTTATGTAAATGCAAAAATTTCTCCTTATATTCTTCAACAGACAAGTTATATCTATCATCCTCATGCTGCTTGAAAGAGTAGAATTCCATTTTCTTTTCCCTCTGATAATGTGGAGAACAATAACAATTCTCTGCTTTCTCTCGAAATTCTTTCTAGAGGATCGGACCTTCACGTGTTCTTGTCTGTATGTAAGATTTCCACCACGGTTTTGCGACTCCTCGCAGATGCATAATTACCACCTTTGCTTTTGATTCCTCACTAAATACGCGCAGGTCAAAGAAATCTTCAAATTCCTCAATCCATGCTTCAAGATCCTCTCCAGTTTTCTTCTCACCATCAAATTCATTTAATTTTGCTCTTTTGAACACTTGCTTGAGTGCAGATTCACCTGCATCATCGTCCTCTTCAGGTTCACATTGTCGTCTAGCTCTACGTGCGTTTGATGTGCCCGCACTATTACCACCTTCAGCATTGAGGTCCATGAAAGCATTTGCAGTAGACTCTTTTTGTTTGTTGGATCTTTCTTTATGTAATTTTGCATTCAATCTACGGATAAGCTCCTCTTGTTCTTCTATCTTCTTCTTCAAAGCCTGCATCTTGTCCCGGAATCCAACTCTGCTCTGATACCACTTGTAACAAGTCTCCTAAACTTGAATCACAATCTCACACAGAATAATAGGTTTCAATACCACAAGATATAAAGAAGGAAAATAGAGTATACACAGAACAAGAAGAGAGAGAATTTTATTATCTGTGCAGATTTAGAAGTAGTTCTGATCTACGTTACAAAATCTATCAAATTGCTTCAATGTGAAGCCTCATCCACCCGACCACCCCTGAGTTGATCTCAATCCCAATCTCAATCACAATCACAATCTCAATCCCAATCTCAATCTCAATCGCAATTCCAGAAGCCGAAAAACGATCGTAATGATTGTACAACCATCATCCCTTTCTATCTCTCAGCCTTTGTCTTTTTGGGATCTCCGCCTTTTGCCAGCGCACGGCCAATCACGCCTTCCTAGACCCACACTTTTAGAATCTGCATGCTCCAAGATAGCGTCTTTTCGCATGTCTCATGCAAGACTTCCAGACCACCCATGCATCTACTTTTCATGTCCACCATCAAGAATCGTACCTGCAAAAATAGAGGTGATCCCTGCAATGCACTCACACACACACGTCAATCACCCAAAAATAACCCATATACCCGTGTGCGTTTTCTAAATCCGCGAACAGGAACAAGATGAATGAATGAAGGCTTCTCTTTTTTTTTTTTAAGTGTTGGAAAACGGCACTTTTCAAAACCTTGTAACTCAAAAACAGTGAGGAATCAGCTTGAGCTTGTGAGAGATAAAAATATTCAGTTCTTAAATCTGTACAATAATGTTAGAGACACCTCAGGTCCAAATCTGCTTTCAGATATCACTTTTGGGCCCTGCAAAATCGAAAATTCTAGAGAAACATGAAAAAACATGAAAAATCTCTTCACTAACCTATCTTCATGGAACCAAATGAGACATAAAACATAGGAACTACAAAAAATTCAATCAGGTAAAGTTTTTCTACTAAGAGTACTCTACCTTTCTCTCATACAACACTTTTTCAGATTCCTTCATCTTCGTGCTCGAAATTAACATACAAATTTCATGCGACAACTTTCTAGAGAGAGAATGTAAAAACGTATTGCTACAAAATTTTGCAGACATGATGAGAATATCCTAAAAATAAAATTTCATTATTACCTACACATCTTTTTTTTTTCCCGGGTGGAAAATCAATGTGGCATATTACACTCTATCTAAAGATCATATTTGTAATATTACTATATGGATATGAATTTGAATATATGTAATCTGAAGATAATCAGTGTGAACCTCTTACCTTCTTGTAAGTGTTCCACTATCTTCTACATAAGAACTAAATTTCATGACATTCCTTTTGCAAAAAATGATATCTCAAGATCATGTAGTCTAAAAATATGTCAGGTAGACATCTGGTGGATCTTTGACTCTCTCCTGGATGAATAGAAATCATCCCTTTTCTTTTTTATTATATATAAATATTTTCTTGATTCCTTTGAATATTGAGACACACTATGTCCCTTTTAAGGATATTGTACTGGACCTTATGTCATAATTCCTTCTTTTTTCTTGTTGACCTTGACATGTACATATCTATACTAATGAGTTTCAAAAAAGGATTCATGCGATTAACTCATGTCCTTGTCTATACCAAGATGTTTTCTAAAACATTTTGGTTAGTATTCTAATTCCTCTAGATAACTTGTCACAAACATTTTCTTTCCATTTATCTATTCCGATCTGTATTAGAACATGGACTTGACTTTGTTTTCTTTATAAAGAAATAAAATCATCTTCTTCTCCTTCAATAGAGTCATCAATGATGGCTCTGAACTTATAGATCTATCATAGTTACTTACAGACTTGGTGTTTGTACCCTTTCCAATAGACTTGGTACCTTTAACCCTTTCTATACTAAAGTATATAACTTTGCTCCACTTGAACACTTGATTTTCTCTTTGACCTACTTTGTCACTTTTTATGATGTCTTATGAATAGAAACATCAAACTTGTTTCTCAACTTTTTTCCATTTGGATTTAAGTTTTTGGCTTATAGACCTTGCCTTGTTGTATAATTCCTTCCTTCTAGAGAAAAACCTTACCTTGTCTACTAAATGCAAACCTTGCCTTTCTATTTAACCTTATCTCTCCCCATGGGGAATATGGACTATATCCTAGTCTTGTTTGCTTTTTTGCAAACCTTGACTTTTTGGGTGTCTTGGCCATCCTCTCTAGAGTACTTGGCTTACAACGATGAGGATCGAGGTCGACTTGAATACTCATAGGGCTAAGTGGCCTTAAGATAATTTTTCTTGTGAATTTATGTATTTTTAATTTTTATAAAGGTAGGATGGTAGCATGCTTTCTTGCAGGTATGGCAAGGAGAAATCAAGAATAACCACTGTTCTTCTTAGATTTATATGTGCTGCAAGCACATTGACTATGGACATGAGGGCGTGTAGTGCCAATAACATATGTTGCAAAAGTTTTTTGTTTGCAAGTTTCTAGAGCCAAGAAAGTGGCTTGCTCGCCACTAGGCTTATGCCTTTCATTTTTTTATGGTTATTTTTTTGTTCTAGCTTCATTTTCTTGGGGAAATGCTATTGAAATTTTTGCAAAAGAGCTAGAGAAGTTGTGTTGTAAGAGAGAAAGAGAGAGAGAGAGAGAGAGAGAGAGAGGAAGTCTCATGTGTGCAACATAACTAAAATCTTGTAGAGTAATTAAGTAGAGAAGAAGATGCATGAATCTATACATGCATACGTAGATGGTATGATTTCTAGAAATGTGAAGTGCATGATGCATTTTCTATCTATAGAAGACCATTTTATTTATCACCAAGATAAGTTAGGGTGAGCACAAAGTATGCGGTAAAAGTACCATGAGTAGACTAAGTTTGTTTTCAAAAAGTGAATCACAAAGTTAAATCGTCTTTGTCATTTGCCTTTAGGTTGTGGATAAAAAAGAGACAACAGAATAAGTTTAGAACATCTAAGTATGATTGATGACAAAGGAATAGTTATCTTGAAAGATGCCATAAGAACTCATGATGTAAGTTAGCATACTAACTATAAGATTTTGTACTTGATATTTTTTAGAGTATAAGAATAAGAGAGTAAGTGTGTGTCTAGTTGTTGGACATACAAGAAACTAAGTATACTAGTACTAACTCTAAAGTTACAGTACAAGGTGTAAAGTTGGATTGTCTAAGTCAAAGAGACAAAAGTAAAATTAGTTGAAAAGGTTAACTTATTCATCAAGGCTTGCAAGTGATAACTTTGGAAAAGGTTTAGAACACTTCAAGTAAGGATGAGGTAGGACATAAAAGTACCATAGATATAGTAGAAGTTTAAGCATTGCCAAAATATTGATTCTTGATTTGAAAGAAGGAGCAATAGTGCTTGTAGTTGTTATTTCAAAGACATTATAAGAACTTAGGGGTTGACTTAACACACTCTTATGATAAGAGCAATGGCTAAAACAAGTGCAAAGTAATGCCAAAGTTAATAAACAAGACAAGCAGTATGAGTCCTAAGATCTTATGATTGTGCAAACCAATAGACCTTAGAAAGGACCTTATGATGCCCATAGACAAAGAATTTGAGGTGAGAGCTCCAAGATCTTAGGATTCTATGAGTCAAGTAGGTCTTAGAAAGAACTCTAGAGCACCCAAAGGTATATGATGAATGGTGATCAAGATTATTGATTAGTAGCATTCTCATCAAAGAAAAGTATAAGTTTGTGGATATCACAGTAAAATAGTAGATACTACATGTATGGTATCATTGAATGGATTTCTTAGATTAAGAAAATGAATTCAAGTATAAGACCAAGGAAGGTCTTAAGACAAGGGCAAGTGTTTCCAAGGTCATTAGAATAAGGAACTTAGTACTTACACAGCTAAGAATTCTAAGATGTCTAGTTAGAACCTAGAATAAAGGATAGTTCATCCTCAAAGATTCCATGATCAAGAAGAATGCAAATAGCATTATGATCATGGAATCTTTGAGGATTCCATGATCATAATGCTAGAAAGAGAATAATTTAAAGTAATACATATCGAAAGAGATGAGAATTTGGAAAACCTCAAATAATTTTAGTAGAAGAGGATTGCCCTTTTGCTGAAAAGACAAATTGAGACAAGGGCTAGCCTTAGGAAGGTCTCATGAGTTAAAATTAGAGGTAAGAGGTCTCAAGGTATTTTGAAACCTTAGAAGGGAACTCTAAGAACACCTACAAGTTTAAATGGCATATCTAGCACATAGGTAGTTACCATAACTACATAGCTATGAGTACTAGTACACATTTCTATGTATATATAATAAAGGAATTTATTCCGTAAGAATTATAGACTTCATATTTGTGGAATAAAAAGGTAAATGAAGGCTGATTAGAATGTCATAGCCAAAAACTGGCAGTAAGAAAGCCATGTAAAAGCTTCCAAGATATGGAAGTTAAGACATAGACTTCATAGTTATTAGCTCTATAGAAGGAATCATATCTTGAATCTATAATAGTTTAGTATGGGTAGATGGGATAGCTCCATCTATCTCTATACCTAAGAATGAATAATGGAGATCCTAGGTGGACTTATCTTTGCAAACAAGGCAAGTCCATAGGCCAAGTACTCAAAAGAGGATGGCCAAGATACACATAAAGGCAAGGTTTGTGGAAAAGCAAACAAGGCAAGTCGGCCATACATACTTTGGAGAATCTCCTTCTCATCATCAACCTAGTTTGATGTATTGTCCACACATATCAAAGGGGCAACCTTTGCTAGACTTGCCTATAAAACTAGAAGATTTTGTGGTTGCATAGGTTGATCTATTTGCTCATCCTCCATGTCATTTCATCTCTATTTCACTAGTATTTTCTGCTGAGAAGGATGTGCAGGGATGAAGATGACATTTGCCTAGAGGATAGGAAAGTCCTCTCCTTCATAAAGCATACTTCTCTCACTTGGGGTTACACATGAGGTTGACCTTGCTTCATAAGTAGGAGCTTCGTTTTGAGAGAGAGAGATATCCCTACCTCCATAATGCCCCTTTTTGTCTCAAGTTGTGGATCAATAATGCTAGATATAGATTCTTTAACAATTGAAGAAGATCCTCCTAAACTTGCATCAACAGATAATTTTTGTGAGGTCATGCAACTATCTCTAGGGCATGCCAATCTTTGACCAACCAATGGATCCCGACCTTCCCACCACAAAAATAGGAAATCAAGGAATCATCCACCATGTCCGCTTTGACGTGAAGGCAAATTCATAGCTCATGGAATAAAAAATTTTGGGTTCCTGAGATTTCTTGTAGCTGTAGAGGCTAGATGTTTGTGCACAGGTGAGACAATTGTTGCCCCCTGTAATAAAGTAAGTCTATGATCTAAGGGCTCGGTCGGTTCAGACGGATCTAAAATCCGACACCGTTTGGTCATCTGTGTGTATGATAAAAGATCTCGATTTTAGACTTACTAGGAGGTCTTGTGCTCTTGTGAAAAAGTGATCCACTTAGCTTAGTGGTTAAGTCTCAAGGATGTGAAGGAGGAGGTCTTGGGTTCAATCTCCATGGGGGACATGGGGAGAGTATTTTTCCCAAAGAGATCTAGAGCGTTCTAGAAGCATCCACTTGAGTTAACTCGAGTTAACTAGGACACTTGGCGCACATGTAGTTACATGGTCAACACATGGATGGTTAGTATCCACGTGCCCAAGAAGGCAGTCCCTTGGAGAGAGCTATATATAGAGGCATTTGGTTGGGAGGAGAGTCATCTCTCTATCACATGGTGGTCATAATCTTTGTTCTCTATAGATTGCCCAAGTATTGGCAATAAAGTTCCTTTTGGGAATTATTCACTCATGTTTCATTGTCCAATGGAAAATTGTGAAAAGAGTAAGCTGTTCCAAGTCTGAACAGAGTGAAGAAATTCCAAGAATGTAGTTTGCAACCGTGAAGGCGGTACTTAAGTCTATGGAAGGTAAAACATAATTTTTGCCTACCCTTAAAGGGATTTTGGTACAAATCCAGAGAGCATGAGCGGATGCTTAAGACTTAAGCAGTAGACAGATTCCTATATAAAGTCCCCGAGGTAGGTACCTAAAGCATGAGTAAGAAAGGAATCTAAAGACAAGAAGTCAAAAGCTCTTGTCACTACAAATTGGTCAAGGATAAACCAATTGAACTTGAATTTGTGAAAATCAAGTACTTGGAATTCTGATTGGTTTTTGTTTGAAAACCCTACCAAAGAAGAATGGATATTACATCAACAGATTTTCAAGTTTCCAAAGGAAAGCACAAGATTGTGAAACGATCATGTGAAGGGATCAAAACCTAGAAAATCTAGTTAGAGGTAATGCCTGAAACTTCCAAATTCTTTTAAAGAATTGAAGTAAGAAGGTACTCTATTAAGAGATGTTTAGACTTTAGGATAAGTATCACCCACACATTAATGTGAATATAAAATAGGGTGGTATGGGACACCAGATTTTATACTCAGATTGATGTAGGAAATATGGTATGGGACATCAAACCGTGGATGATAATTATCTTTTAGTCCCAGATTGGATCTTGAAGTAAGGTTTGATCCTCAAGGGAATTAAAACTTCAAAGAAGGAGTTTAAATTCAAGGAGGATAAAAGGAGTATCTCAAGATATTTCAAGATAACTTCAAGATCAAGGAAATAGAAGATATGAAGTAAGTAACTTCCAAGATCTTCTTAGAACACTCAAGATAAAGTGTTGTTAATTTGAAAATATTTCATAGATTTTTGAAAAAGTTGGACTTTGATTTGAGTGATCTTTTCAACCAAGGATTTGATTGACTCAGTCAAGGATCAAGTTCCTAGTGTAACTTGGTAAATGCACTCTTTTGACTCAAAGAGATGCACAAGAATTTCATTCCTACTAAGGAGTCAGAAAGACTGAATATGACTTGAACTTAGTCTCAAGTGAAGCATTATTTGAATACAAAACTCATCAATAGAACCTCAGTGGGTCGACACATTGATGTTGGTTACCACACTAGTATCTTCTGGTTGGATGATGTTTTTTATTTTCTTTGAATCTTTTTGAGAATCCAGCTTATTTCTCTTAAAAAGATAAAAAAAATGCTTCAATACCCTGTTGACACAGATCTTTGAGAAGTTAAAGTCCTGAGTCATCTGACTTTGACTCATAGCAAGTCTACATATCTTCAAAATTTGAATTGGTTGAACAGAGTTTTAGTTCTTTCTTTTCGCTTTTTGAATCTTTTGGATTTGACTCAGATATGGTATTCGATTCTTCTCATAAAAGTCAAGGGTTAGTCGGATAGAACCAGGTAACTAAATTAAACATCCAAGATAGATGTTTTGTACAAGAACCTTTTCAAACAGAAAGGTGATAAGTCCAAGATTGACTTATTCATTTGAGTTTGCTTCAAGTTATAGCATAAATGATTTCCTAGAGTCCAGTATACTCTAGAATAGAGAAGTTAGGAATTGCTCAACAGATTGACAATTCCCAAGAACTTTTAGCTCAAGTCTTTGAGAAAAGTGTCCTAACTTGGACAATTTTCATTTTGAATTTGAATTGGTCAAGTTATAATATGGTTGACTCAAAGAAAATGATAAACTTTCTCCAACAATTTACATAGGATTTTTAAACTCATTAGCACAAAGTAGTCCTCTAGTCGAGTGAAAAAAATTAGGTAATTGTTGGATAGGAGTAAACCATTGTACAAACATCCAAGTTAGATATTTGGGACAACCAAACTTCAAGTTCTCCAAACCAAATTCAAGTGAATCAAGAGTTCTCAAAGTCTTGATTGGGATAAAAATCCTACCTTTGTTACTAAGTCCATGCACCAGTCATGCCCAGAAATGGACTAGTAATTTGAATCCACCCAATTCACATGTTTGTGCCCAGATCGCACCTAGAAAACTATGACTGGACAGGGATGTTTTTAGATCCACCCTTATTATTCATTCACTACTTTGTACTTTGACCAGTTTATCAAAGTGCAAAGTGAGACAATGTTTTGAATCATTTAGACAATGATGCCACCACAGAGATGAGACATGTTCCTCCAGTTTTAGAACATGACCATGTTCTTCCCATTTTAGAATGTGAGGCTCGCGGGTTGCCTATAGTAGATATATATTTGAGGAAAAAAATATTCTCCAAGGGGGAAGAATGTAATAAAGTAATTCTATGATCTAAGGGTCCGATCGGTTCAGACGGATCTGAAATCGGACACCGTTTGGTCACCCATATGTATGACCAAAGATCTAGAGTCTAGACTTACTAGAAGGTCATTTACTCTTGTAACCAAGTGATCCAATTAGCCTAGTGGTTAGGTCTCATGGGTGTGAAGGAGGAGGTCTTGGGTTCAATCCCCATAGGGTACATGGGGAGAGTATTTTGCCCAAAGAGATCTAGAGCCTTCTAGAAGCATCCACTTCAGTTAACTCTGGTTGGGAGTCCGTGTGTATGACCAAAGATCTCGATTTTAGACTTACTAGGAGGTCTTGTATTCTTGTGAACAAGTGATCCACTTAGCTTAGTGGTTAAGTCTCAAGGATGTGAAGGAGGAGGTCTTGGGTTCAATCCCCATGGGGGACATCGGGAGAGTGTTTGCCCAAAGAGATCTAGAGCCTTCTAGAAGCATCCACTTGAGTTAACTCGAGTTAACTTGGACACTTGGTGCACATGCAGTTACATGGCCGACACATGGATGGTTAGTATCCACCTACCCAAGAAGGCACTCCCCTGAAGAGAGCTATATATAGAGGCATTTGGTTGGGAGGAGAGTCATCTCTCTAGCACATGGTGGTCGTAATCTTGCATTTTCTTCCCCCCTTAGTTGATCATTGTCCTCAATGATATACTCATCTATCCCTCTAGCCTCAGTGATCAACCCCTTGAACTCCCTAGGTACCCTTGAATTGATGTCCTCAACCTCACATAGTTTCTTGAACCTTGTTTGCAACCTTGGTCTCTTGAACCCTTGCTCTCAACCTTGGTGTCTTGAGCCTTCTTGTTTGCAACTTTTTGTCTTGGGCCCTTGTTCTCAACGTCAGTTTTGAACCTTGTTCTCACCCATGTTTGGTATCTTGAACCCTCAATCAAGTGCCACCCATGGTTTCCCAAGGGCTTTATAGTTTCAAGCTAGCTCGTTAGATTTGGAAAGTTCATTCCAAGAGCTTTCTAACGGTATCATACACGCCTCAGTCAGAACTACATATTGAGAGATACACCTCAATCTCTGTTGGACTAACATGTGAAAGCGACGTGCACATTCTTTGTACCCTTTCATATAGCGGATGCCCAAGCGCCTTTTTTAGAGGCCATTAGGTCAATCCACATTTCCCAAGCCTACTTCCTAGGCTCTGATACCAATGTAAAGAATTGAACTCACAACCTCTTGGTTAGGAATATGATGGGCTAACCACTTGCCCCAAAAGCAAGAGTTCTCAAAGTCTTGCAAGGGATAAGAATCCTGCCTTCATTACTAAATCCATGCACCATTCATGCCCAGAAATGGACTAGTAATTTGAATCCACCTAGTTCACATGCTTGTGCCTAGATCGCACATCGAGAAACTATG
Source organism: Ceratopteris richardii (assembly GCA_020310875.1). Classification (NCBI taxonomy): domain Eukaryota; kingdom Viridiplantae; phylum Streptophyta; class Polypodiopsida; order Polypodiales; family Pteridaceae; genus Ceratopteris; species Ceratopteris richardii. Next base: position 94,269,323 of record CM035423.1, read on the forward strand.
AATTGGCTAGGGATGTTTTTAGATCCACCCTTATATTTCATTCACTACTTTGTACTTTGACCAGTTTATCAAAGTGCAAAGCGAGAAAGTGTTTTGAATCATTTGTGCAAGGATGCCACCACAAAGATGAGACATGTTCTTCTAGTTTTAGAACATGACCATGTTCTTCCAGTTTTAGAACATGAGGCTTGGGGGTTGCCTACAGTATGTATATAGCTCTATTTTTGAGGACAAAAATAATTTCCAAGGGGGGAAGAATGTAATAAAGTAAGGCTATGATCTAAGGGCTCGGCCGGCTTAGACGGATCTGAAATCGAACACTGTTTGGTCATCCGTGTGTATGACCAAAGATCTTGAGTTTAGACTTACTAGGAGGTCTTGTGCTCTTGTGAACAAGTGATCCGTGTGTATGACCAAAGATCTTGAGTTTAGACTTACTAGGAGGTCTTGTGCTCTAGAGCCTTCTAGAAGCATCTACTTGAGTTAACTCGAGTCAACTGGGACACTTGGCGCACATGTAGTTACATGGCTGACATATGGATGATTAGTATCAACCTGCCCAAGAAGGCAGTCCCCTGGAGAGAGCTATATATAGAGGCATTTGGTTGGGAGGAGAGTCATCTCTCTAACACGTGGTGGTCGTAATCCTTGTTCTCTTGCACCCCCACTATTGTTCAACCTGGGATGTAATCGAATCATATTGGTTGTTGAAGAGGAGGTAGAGACAGGAGGAAACCTACTATTCTGAGAAGATAACAAAATGATTCAAGGATGTCCTAAGATCATCAGAGGCAAGCCTTGATGAGTTGCTTGCTCTTGCCATGTCCCACTTTGTAAAATGATTTGGTCATGAAGAGGATAATCTGGCTAAGACTTTTCACACCAATGATACACATTGAAGTTGCATGTAGCTATCGAATGAAGGTGCTCTAAAGAATTACAAGTCCAATGGTGTTGATGAAGATGATATAGTCTTGGGGGTGATAGAACAAACATAGGTTCCTTCTTGCCATGTGGTTCTACTCTTTTAGCTTAGTGATCGAGGTGACAATCGAAGAAAAAATTTGCAAAAAGTCTTCCCCAATTCGATCTAATGATCTAATACCAAGTGTAAGATTCCATCCTAAAATCTCTCTAAAATGAAGGCTTGAAAATAAGAGACATGAATGTTGTGTGTGCAACTCTCCTCCTATCCTTTATATCCTCTTGTACCCAAAATAACAATGACATGAAATAATCTGGTGTGGACACGTGGCCATCATGCACACTCATTCCCATTACCCTTTAGGTACCTTAGGATATTATTAGACATACTCAATACTCCATGTGCACATGACCACAAATGATCCATGGTACTCTAAGTTGTACAACCCCCATTATGAGGAGAAGCCATTATGAGAATTCAAACATTTGTGATGAGGTCTGCATGAGACTAGTGAAGGTCCTAGATGATCTATGTGAGTCTATTTAGTAGGCTAGGCAGGGCATATTCAGCCACACCAGAATTCTAGAGGTATGAAAGTTTGAAATGCAACCAATTTGGAATTACGATGAGTAGGCAGTCTGGTACACGATCATTCTGATGGTCCGATAGTTGACTAGTCTGATGCTTCAATCTGCTTAGGTGATTTGGGATGTTCAGAATTATAGATGATATTGATGATTACATCTAGATCGTAGCATGAGGGGAGCCAGTGATCATGCCTAAATCATAAGACTAGGTGTCCCAATTATTGTGGTGAAATCATGGCTATGTGCACTATAAAGCCCTTCATCTAGAGTTTGTCTATAATGCCATTGAAGCTCCACAGTGGGAGCACACAGGTGGATTGTTGTGTATACATTACTATTGGCAATTTCAAAATTTCAGTTCTCTATCTCTCTTTCTGTGTATATTTCTGTTAGTGTGTTCTGTTTCTCACCACTCTACCTATCAATCTTATTCTGCAGCATCATTATTCTTGGTTATTTTCTTACATGGTATCAAAGCTTAGGAGTTTTTGAGTGTTGCAAAAGCAAAAATGCAGAAGTGATAGAAGTCTTTGAATGACTTAAGAGAGAAGATGTCAAGTGGTGTGTCATCATCTACATTGGGAATCAAGGTGGTTCATCAACATGAGTATATGAAACACAAACCAGAGCAATAATGATGCCGGTCATGCCAAGATTGTGGATACGACCACCAACCTTCACGGAAGGTAAACATGGTACTAATAACACCTTGTGGAAGTTTAAGATCACTTCTATCCTTGACTCTTATGAGGTGCTTGAGACTATACTTGGGACTAACTATGAGCCCCAAGAAACACCTGACTCAAATGATCTTGGTCAAATGATTCCTCTCAATGTTGATCTTTTACGTGCTTGGAAGTGTAGGATTGCATATGCACTCTGTACTCTAGTTACAAGTAATTCTTATAGTGTTTTGACTCTTATTCAACACACCATGAAGGCATGTGAAGCATGGAACATATTGAGAAATCAATATGAAGCTGGGAATCAAACACAGATTCACAAGTTGGAAAATCAACTAGCAGCAAAGAGGTTTGTTGATGGGAGCCTGTTGAAGTGTTTAACACTCGAATAAAGAATCTATGGTATCAAATGGAAGGAGGAGGTGTACCAAAGCCAAGTGAGGAGCTAACTCGATGTTGTCTTCAAATTTATCCACCAAAGTTTGATGGTCTAGTAACTGCCCTCAATACACAGATAAGAACAAAACCACTAACCTTTGAAGAATTCGGTGCCTTACTCATGGAGGAGGAGTTGTGGCTCAAGGCAAGAAATGACATTGACAAAGGAGACGCTGCATTCTTGGTAAATGCCAAAGGTTGAAAACCCAATTCTTCGAAAGATGGGGACAAAAAGAAGAACAGCAAGAAGAAGTTCAAGGGAGAGTGTTTCCACTACAAGAAGAAAGGCCATATAATCCAAGGTTGTTGCATTAAGAAGGCACAGGAAAAGAGTGGCTCCTCGAAAAGTGGTAAGGGCAAGGAGTTCGCCAACACTATCAAAATTGAGCTCGAGTTGTTTGTTACAATAGAGGAAATGTGCTCCTTAACTGAAGATTTAGCTACAAATGACTCATGGGTATTGGACAATGTTGGAAATGAGGTAGGCCCTTAGGCTCATGTCACAGGTCCATAGTTCCATAGTTCCAATCATGTACAACATTAATTCCAGCAATCTTCCATATTGACAAAACATGAACATACCACAACTTAATCATACAGATGATGAGACAAAGATAGAGAAAGAATAGACGACATGTGTAAGGTGTTACGTAAGCCATTGCTTACTCATAGTATCATATATACCAATGTTCAATGTACAATGTGGGAGCAAAACTCTCAACCACTCTGTGTGATGAGAAATAGATGAATGACTGAATGTACAATGTAACAAACATATTCAGATGTATGGTCAGAAATCTGAATATACATGAGACGTGTGACCTAATAGGTTATAGAAGAGTGAATATGAGTGACTGAAAGAGGAAGGATCAGTGTGAAACTGATAATCAACAAACCCTCATCTAACCTTAGGCTATGGAAGACCCTAAGTTAGATACGTGTGTGAAAAGATCAAATACTTACAAAGTAGCAAAGAATGCTAACAAGTTTGCTGTCAGAAATCCTCAAACTCATATGAACACACCTTCTCAAACACCTCATCAAATATGCATAAAGCATATACGTACTGTTTCTCTTGTACCTATGCCGAATAGGACTCCTCTTGATATGAACGCTGTGGAGGTGATTGCAATCCGGGTGGATCGGGTCCGGTCGTGGCACACACAGGGTGTATGAAGCTAATGAATGTTGGAAGGTTTAAAGATGTGAAGGTGAAATTAATGTTGAGTATGGAGAAGAGAGAGATGTTGAAATAATTATGGGAATGGGAATGTAGGAGTGCAAGTTAGATTTATGAACATGAATGATAAGAATGAAAGAGAACCATACATACGAATGAAATTTGGAAGGAAGAATGGTCCATTGAAGGAGCTTCTTAAACACTTCCTAATTCCAATCCATATGCATAGTCTTCTTTGGATGATATGTATGCATGACGAGAATAGATGGAACCCTTACACATAAACCAGTTTCGAAAGGAAGAATGGTCCATTATTGGAGCTTCTTATACACTTTCAGAAACTAATAAATATGTATGGATTTGTATGGATTATATGCATGCAAGTGAATTATGATGATGGATTTTACTCACAAGCTCAAAGAAACATCCTCACTGGTTCAACGCAATACTGCGGAGCCTTCTCACACATAGAAGAAATAGAAGACATGTAAAAATACTTAAGAGACTGAGAGAGGAGACAAGAGACAAGTGACAAGTGACATGAATTAAAAGAATTTGAATTAAGTTACATGTAAAATATCGTCGTGGTATGTCATGCTAAGCAGTCTACTGATCAAAGGTGGTTCCGACCCTCAAACCATGACAGTTCAACCGAATGTCACACGTAAGAAGGTGAGTTCCACTCCAGTGACCCTATGTCTGTCTAGGCTCGTAACGTCTAACTAAAGAAGTCTAAGACTCATTAAAATCAGCTCTAACTCACTCACACGCTCCACCGAGGGTGAGTCAAGATAGAGATGCTGGTTTCAAGAGCCTATCCTAGATTGGAGTTCTAACTTAAATTTGAAACTAGGTTCTATACTCATACTAGCTCACCTTGGATCCTCACTCGCTCAACCGAGGGTGATCGTCTCAAGGAAACCGTAAGCTAGCATGAGCCCTATGGATGCCTAACAATGATGCTCTAGGAGTTTGGAGGGGGGTTTATATAGTTTTTTGAATGAATTTGGGCCCTTGGATCTAGAGAAACCAACTCTCAACTCTAGGATCACTACTTTTGATTACAACCATTTGATTAATCAAATCAATGGCTTGGAATTGTTCTTTCTATCAAATCTAGTGTAAAGGAGTGAAATTTAGGCGCCCTCATTCTCCACCATTGGATCTGGGGATGATCTGGACCGTCGGATCAGTGCTGACATCAATTCGGATAAGATAAGCCACTATTTTTGGAGAAACTTTGCATTATTGATCTTTAACTGTCAAAAAAGTCTTCTTTTATGGAAAAAATTCGTGGATCCTCCTTCCTTTATGCTTTAGTGCATCTCCACCCTTGAATAGGAGCTCATCTTGATCGTACACCATGGTTCAATCATATTTTGACATGTGGCAGCCCTTCAAGCCTTCAATTTTCTTATTCTAGAAAACTGCGGTGACCTTGAAAACTGGACTTTGTGCTCTTTGACCCTCCAAAAAGTCTTTGATGAAGATGAAACATTTTAGGACTATGTTTCCAAAGATCTCCTTCAGGAATATGCAGAAAAAACTCCCATCTGAATCTAACTTGTACAAGTTTGAGTACATTTGGAAGCTTGCAAGGTGGCATTAAGGTGTCTAGGAAGCTCGGATAGCCTTGAAACTTTATACAAATATGTAGCCACATATGGTCTTTATACATGCCAAACCATATGGCTAACATAAATTTCTATACAAGAATTTGTAGGGTCAAACTAGAAAAAATACATTTTTACAAAATGAACATAGCATATCAATGTGCTACAAAATCCATTTTCTGCTGAAATTTGGGCTATAGACTGCCTTTGACAATCTTTACAAGTATATGGATTTTCATCTAATTTGGTGACAATGAAATTTTTGCCCTAATTTCCCAACTTTGACCAGCTTTGACCAGCTTTGACCGCTACCATGGACTTTCTTGATTTCTTTGAAACTTTGTATGTGACCTTCCTTTGACATCCTTGATGCATCCTGGACTTCTCGGGGAATTCTGGCTACCTTCGCCAAATATGTTTTTTGTAGGCCTTCACAAGTGAGAGAGGAGAGCAAATCTCGATGACATTCGCCCCCACTAAACCTGCGATTCCTCCGGAAGCGCCACTCTAGCATCTGTGAAAAACAAAATGTTCCAGGCATCAAATTCTTTTATAGGCAACATAAGAAAGATGGAAGGAAAATTGATTATATGCATGAATAAGTAGGTAACGTGACATGAAGCAAAATTTGCATGAAAGAAATAATTGAAACAGGCAACATGAATATGCATGAACAAATAGGCAACATATATGCAAATGAACAAGCAACATTGGCAACAAGAAAGAAAAAAAAACAAGCATCAATATGAAGTGGAAGTGGATGTATTGAGTCGTTTTAAGCATCAATTCCTCACATCTTGAAGAAAATTTTGTACCTTTTTCATAAAGCAATCTACCTTAAATATGATTATAAACAAAGATTTAGGATTTTCAAGAGACATCTTTCAGCTTTAGCTTATTTTAGATCAACTCCTTTCCTACATAAATATGAATATGCTCTTTCTCTAATAACATGCAAGGAAATCTAACTAAACTCCACTAATGCATAAATCTGCCTATATAGCTCGTGATTTATTCTACTATGCCTCTTTATCCTCCTTTGGCTTGCCTCTTTTTTTTTTTTTTTTTTTTTTGATGATGATGATGATTCGGTAACTTTATGGTTACGATCACTTTTTTGGGGTGGAAGAAAGTGTAAACTTCTTGGTAAAATGTAGTTTTTTTTTTTTTTTTTTTTTGACGAGGAAAAATTAAACCCCGATACAAGGTACAACCATTTTTGATGACGGAGAACAGTCGTTTAAACTCCGATACAAGTGTTGTGAGATGGACTAAGGATGTAGAAACATGCAATAGCAGGAGCTAGGATTTCAACAATTATGCTTTCGATATAGGATACATATGCATGTTTATATATGAAAGTCATGTCACCAAAATAAACCTCCAAATCTACATGCCCTATCTTTCCACAATCCTAGATTATAATCAATTCCTTAGTAGATAAGTTACTACTTAAGATACAATTTTACACAAGTAGAGAAATCATCATTTGCCCTTTTTGACTCAAGTGATGTGGATATGCAATGCAATGCAAAGACTGAAAAAAAACATGCATGAAACAAGCATGGAAAAAAAAAAAAATAGAATGAACTTGAAAAAAAACAAAGCAACATGAACTTGAAAAATTAATGATATTTTTATATGTTTTTTTTTTATTATTTTTTTTTTCCTTTTTTTATTTATATTTATATTTTTTTTAGCATGGATACTCCTGTTTATGAATCGGCTAACTCTCCACGATCGGCAACTACTTTCTCTATGTACCCAAAGCGACTTATGACATCTTCAAGCAAGAATTTGCAAACATTGTAAGTGGTCTTAGATCGTAGTGCACGTCCCTCTACATGATTAGTTAAGTCTTCTCTTGCAAGTACAATGTAACGCATTTTGTCGATACCTTTAGGCATAGTTACAAGATCTACTACCCACTTGTAGTGAATACAAGGTGGATAAGTAGGATGCAACGGATCTCTATGTTTGACTGATGAATGAAGTTGACAAGTAGAACATGTAGAAACATAGCTACTAATGTCAACATACATCCTAGGCCAATAATAGGTACTTCTAATTTTTTCATATGTTCCAAAAAATCCTTTATGACCTGCCCATAATGTCTCATGCATTTCCTTCATTACTTGCAATTGAAGACCTCTCTTTCCTAGGACTCGTTGTGGATTCTTAACCTTACCCTTAGCATGTCTCCAAAGATAACCATTACATAGGAAAAAGTTATAAGCTCGTTTCCTAATGTTACGGAATCTATTCGTAGTCCAGCTAGGTAATGGTTGTAGTGTACTGAGATACTTTCCTATGTCTCTCCATTCATCTTCGTACTCAGACTCATGAAATTTCTCATACTCATATATATGTGGAACATAGTCAACTAAATTCACATTCTTTATTAGATCACTTTCAAGATCATCATCGAATCTAGCTCTCGATAACATATCAGCAACTGAGTTTGACTTACCTGAAATATGAACTAACTCAGGATTTATGAACTTAATATATGAGATCCATCTAAGCATGGCTATATCAGGAGATGAACAATTGGCTATCATTCCAATGAGAGGCAAACAATCAGTCTCAACTTTGACATATGCACCAATGAAATATTCTTTGTCTGTTTTCAAAGCTGTTACCATACCCCATAGTTCTCGTTTGATCTGTGGATATTTTCGTTGTGTTTCATGTAGAATTTTGGCACCAAACCTAATTGCATATCTATTCCCTTCACTATCATCTTGACTTATGACCCAACCTATACCAATAGGACTAGTATCAACAGTCAATATAATAGGTTTGTTAGCAGAATAGTCTACACGCTTAAGGATGGGAGCTTCAAGCAATAATTTCTTCAATTTACGCATAGCTTGAGTGTGTTTGTCAGTCCAAATAAATTTTCGTTTCTTCCTCAACAAGTCATAAAGACAATCAGCAACATGAGCAAAGTGAGGGATCCAAATAACATAAAAGATGCAAGCACCAAGAAATCTACGTACCTCACTCATGTTGTTACATGTTTCAGAAATCTTGCTAATGGCATCAACTTTTTGTGGGTATGGCTTTCGACCATAATGGCCACATAAATGTCCAACAATAAGTACCTCGTTGACACCAAAAACAGATTTCTCTATGGAAAATGTGAGACCTACCTCTTCAAATCGTTGAAATATTCTTTCACAATCAGAGATATGGTCAAGAACAAATTTACGACATCCCGATGAATCTAAAGTAATGTCCTTTACACGTTCCTCACTCCCTTTAATTGGAATATCATCAATGAATGGCATAGTTATATGAGGGATAAAATCATGTAAGACCATATTCATAGCACTCATCATATGAGCCACAGAATTAGTCGCTCCTTGAGGTAAAGTACACATTCGCACTAAGCCTAAAGGAGTTTTCATTGTGGTTATGTCACGACTGTCAATTGCTAACTGGAATTGGTCATATCCAGAATATAAATCACCCATTGAATAGATAGAATGTCCTGAAAATGATTCAGCAAACTCATCTACAATGGGTCCTGTTCCTACATTCCTTATGGTGACTTTATTGATGGGTTGGAGATCTTGAATAAAACGTAGTTTCCCATTCTTTTTAGGCACAGTGAACCATCTGTTTGAATAAGGTGCAAAAGATGGCTCTAAAATTCTCATGTTTATCTTCTCCTTAAGTAGTTTCATTAGCTCAGGTAAGTGAGCCTTTGGAACAGGTATAGGACGAAGATTCCATGGAATATGTGGAATAGTAAAGATTATCATGGGTGCAACTAGCTTAGGATCTACACAACCAATCTCATGAGGATACATAGTAAAGGCTTTTCCATGGCTACGTAGGACTCTCTCAAATTTATCTCTCTCTGCTGGCAAAAGAAAGTCATCATCTCTACCAATTTTCACCTGTTTGATTGTCTCATCCGTGAATGTATGTCCTATGTTTTTCTTATCCCGAAGAATTGGATCATTTTTCACATCAATAATTTTTTCATTACTTCCTTGAGGTAATGGTTGAGCTATGGGTTTGATTTTTTTGTCTGCAGTTTTGTACTTTGTTTCAACTAAGGCATCATGTGTTTGGTTAAATTTCGAGCACTTGTCAACATTGAGAGCATACTCTTGGATTAGAGCATACTCATCAAGGGAAGAAAGAAGAATAATATGGGAATTAGAATTTTGTTGAAGACATAACTCTAACTCCTCAAGAGTAGAGAAACAATGAGATGTTTCAATCACATGCTCAATGTTCTCATCATGTTCCATGATTTTGTTGTTTTTATAATTTTTTTGGGTTTTTTGGATAAAAGACTTGGACAATTGACTCTTATGAAGAAAATCTAATCTAGAATGTGGAAAACAAAGTGACAAACTATTGTACATGTTGGTTGGATGCGAGATGTCAAACCAATATCCACTGTTGTCCCGCTCAACAATGGATTCTATCCGAAATTTTGATCATATGTAGCTCCAAACATGAATCGAGGTGCACAATCACTACAAGCATGCTCATGACCCTGAGTAACAATAGGTTTCTTTCTAATTGACAATCGATTCCTAGGATGATTCACTCGTACTGTCATGACTTGAAGTGATTGCATTCCATCCTTAGACTTAAATCTAGCATAGGTAGACCCATCATCCATGGCTTTAGTTTCCATACGACTCTCACAAATAAAGGGTTGACCTAAGAGAACTTCATAGGAGCAATTATCTTGAATAAAAAAGTGAAACTCTTCTGTGATTCCTCCTATGGATATGGGCACACTAGCACAAGCTCCATACAGGGTACCTACACCATTATCTGCAGTTCTCATACGCCATCCACAATCTTTATCTATGGGCCATCGAAACTTATCATAGACTTCTCTTGAAATCACATTGATTTCGGAGCCGGAATCTACTAATGCATTTACAGTGATAGTGTTCTTATCATTTCCTATTTTAACATGCATCTCTGATGTACCTCTAGACCAAAATGTTCTTTTAAAGTGACTTTCAGGATTGTTTTCATGATTTTCATGGTCAGGTTGAATAGGTCCTAAGAAATTTTTATTAACATTTACTTCATCATCATCAAAGTCCTCTTCATCAGATTCATCAAAGTTTAAGGCTTCATTCATAGCTTGATCTTGATCTAGAGAATCTTGCATCTCAGTATCTAGATTAAGTGGAAACCTCTTCCTTTTAATTAGTCCGATAAAGTTATCTTTAAAAACAGGCTTTGCAATAGAGAAAACTTGTTCTAAAGACATAGTCACTTGACTCTTAAGCAAAATGTCATCTAAAATCTCCATAGGATCTATTTTTCTCTCAATTTCTGAAATCAAGATGGCTTTAGGTTTTCTCTTTGGTTTCTTTTGTTTTTGCTCAGGGTCTTGTTTTTGTTCATGTTCTCGTGTTTGGTCTTCAGTTTGTTTTGATTGTTCTTGTTTATCTAAAGGCTTTGGTTCTGTTTTTCTTTGCTTTGTCTTCTTCCCTTTTTGTTTCTCCTCTTGTTTTTGTTCATTGAGTTCTGATTCTTGTTTTTTATCTTTGGATTGTGATGTTTCTCCTTGCTCTATGATTGTTTCTATTCCCTCTGAGGTTTGTTTTCGAGTCACTCTTCTTTCACTAGGCTCAGCTTCATCTCTTTTTCGTTTTTCTTCTACATTGGATATGTGAGAAATAAGAGATTGATCTTCTATCGATGACTCCCAAGCCGTTATTCTCCTAATCTCATCCCGTGCTCTTACTAAAGCCTCTATGGAAAAATCACCTTCCTTTGTGGGTTTACTTGATTCTACTTGTTGTTCATCAAGAGCTTCTAGTTTCACTCCTCTAGTTCCTACGTCCATTATGGTTATATTTTCATAATGTTTTTTCATTCCTCCCTTACCATAATTTCCTTGCAAAGGTAGCCTAGATCGATAGTCATAGATTTTCTTGTCTATGTCTATTACTAGTCGTTGCTCCTTGGCATCCTTCAATAGTTCGCAATCTCTCAAAAAGTGCTCTAACGAATCACACCAAGGACACCTACGAGGGCCACGCACAAAACCATTTGGATTTTGAGGATTTTGATTAACTTGTGGTGGGAAATTTTGAAATTGAGGATTTTGTTGATATGGTATTGCTTGAACAAGATAATTAGGATTTTGATAAGGCAATTGATGTATTTGAGGAGCTTGGGGAGCAACATGTGGTACTTGAGGTGCAAGAGGAGTTTCCATATTATACGGTTGATGATTTTGAAAATTTTGATTTTGAGGATTTTGAAAAGCTATTTGTGAAGCTTGAGGATACATGTTTTGATACATTTGAGGATTTTGCACATGAGGATGAGGATTTTGCATTGGAGGAACTTGATATGCTTGAGTAGGAGCTACTTGTGGATTTTGCTTGCTAGCTATAACATGTGGATTAGGCTCTTGAAAAGTCATTGGGTTCATTTGATTTTGGAAAGTTTTGGTGTAATTAGATTGTAAAGCATCTATAGTCTTGGCCAAATTGGATTGTGTAGCAATAAGACTTTCCATTTGCTTAGTGAGAATATCCACTTGAGATTGTTCAACTACACTTTTATTTGGCTCTACTTTAAAACCTTGAGTAGGCTCCATCATTTGAGGAATAGGAGTAGAGTCAAAAAGCATAGCATGGGATTGTTCTCTAAATTGCTCCTTAATTTGTGGAAGGCTAGCTTGAGGAAGACTAGTTTTCTCATAAAGCATGGATTGTCTTTGATGTCTATGGGCTACAGCCTCTACTACTTTACGCACTTTTTGCCAATTGTCAGTAAGACCATAGTGCTTATCTGGTTCTTCTAATCGCCGTTCAACTTCCCTACGAATTTCAGGATGAAGAAGCTTAAGAAAATTGATCACAAGATGAGGTTCCAAAGTTATCTTATCCTCATCAGGAAGTTGTTCATAGCGTCTAATATACTCATTTTGTAAGTGAGTAATAGAGCTACTAGGCTTTGGAGAATTGACCCATCGTAAGAATCCATCTCGATTATGTTGGCTATAATCTTCAAGATAGAATTCTTTGAGCATCTCCTTTCTAAAATCACTCCAAGGAAGACTATCATATTGAGTGACACGGTTTATGATAGAGCTATCAACAATTCGTTCAAAGAATGATATCAAAAGATCTTCGGGAAGACCAAAAATCATAGCTTGCTCTTCAAACAAATCTAAGTAGCTTGTAATGTTGATGCCATTGAATTTTCGCTTCTCTCTCAACATAGAAGAGACTATTCTTTGGCCTTGTTTCTCAACAATAAGGGATTTGAATCCTCTCCTCCATCTTATGTGAATAAGCAAGTGATGCACGATGCTCTAGATCTCTCACAAATGTGTTTACTTCACGACGAAGATGTGCACGATACTGTGAGAAATCCAGTGCAACACTCAAGACTGATGATGATGATATGATGAGGATGAAAAATATGAAACAAAGGATATGGATCACAACCTCCCAACAAGATCAGAAGCAAATGCCACGAAGCGTTTCACGTCGGGTTCAAATGTGGAGGTGATCGCAATCCGGGTGGATCGGGTCCGGTCGTGGCACACACAGGGTGTATGAAGCTAATGAATGTTGGAAGGTTTAAAGATGTGAAGGTGAAATTAATGTTGAGTATGGAGAAGAGAGAGATGTTGAAATAATTATGGGAATGGGAATGTAGGAGTGCAAGTTAGATTTATGAACATGAATGATAAGAATGAAAGAGAACCATACATACGAATGAAATTTGGAAGGAAGAATGGTCCATTGAAGGAGCTTCTTAAACACTTCCTAATTCCAATCCATATGCATAGTCTTCTTTGGATGATATGTATGCATGACGAGAATAGATGGAACCCTTACACATAAACCAGTTTCGAAAGGAAGAATGGTCCAATATTGGAGCTTCTTATACACTTTCAGAAACTAATAAATATGTATGGATTTGTATGGATTATATGCATGCAAGTGAATTATGATGATGGATTTTACTCACAAGCTCAAAGAAACATCCTCACTGGTTCAACGCAATATTGTGGAGCCTTCTCACACATAGAAGAAATAGAAGACATGTAAAAATACTTAAGAGACTGAGAGAGGAGACAAGAGACAAGTGACAAGTGACATGAATTAAAAGAATTTGAATTAAGTTACATGTAAAATATCGTCGTGGTACGTCATGCTAAGCAGTCTACTGATCAAAGGTGGTTCCGACCCTCAAACCATGACAGTTCAACCGAATGTCACACGTAAGAAGGCGAGTTCCACTCTAGTGACCCTATGTCTGTCTAGGCTCGTAACGTCTAACTAAAGAAGTCTAAGACTCATTAAAATCAGCTCTAACTCACTCACACGCTCCACCGAGGGTGAGTCAAGATAGAGATGCTAGTTTCAAGAGCCTATCCTAGATTGGAGTTCTAACTTAAATTTGAAACTAGGTTCTATACTCATACTAGCTCACCTTGGATCCTCACTCGCTCAACCGAGGGTGATCGTCTTAAGGAAACCGTAAGCTAGCATGAGCCCTATGGATGCCTAACAATGATGCTCTAGGAGTTTGGAGGGGGGTTTATATAGTTTTTTGAATGAATTTGGGCCCTTGGATCTAGAGAAATCAACTCTCAACTCTAGGATCACTACTTTTGATTACAACCATTTGATTAATCAAATCAATGGCTTGGAATTGTTCTTTCTATCAAATCTAGTGTAAAGGAGTGAAATTTAGGCGCCCTCATTCTCCACCATTGGATCTGGGGATGATCTGGACCGTCGGATCAGTGCTGACATCAATTCGGATAAGATAAGCCACTATTTTCGGAGAAACTTTGCATTATTGATCTTTAACTGTCAAAGAAGTCTTCTTTTATGGAAAAAATTCGTGGATCCTCCTTCCTTTATGCTTTAGTGCATCTCCACCCTTGAATAGGAGCTCATCTTGATCGTACACCATGGTTCAATCATATTTTGACATGTGGCAGCCCTTCAAGCCTTCAATTTTCTTATTCTAGAAAACTGCGGTGACCTTGAAAACTGGACTTTGTGCTCTTTGACCCTCCAAAAAGTCTTTGATGAAGATGAAACATTTTAGGACTATGTTTCCAAAGATCTCCTTCAGGAATATGCAAAAAAAACTCCCATCTGAATCTAACTTGTACAAGTTTGAGTACATTTGGAAGCTTGCAAGGTGGCATTAAGGTGTCTAGGAAGCTCGGATAGCCTTGAAACTTTATACAAATATGTAGCCACATATGGTCTTTATACATGCCAAACCATATGGCTAACATAAATTTCTATACAAGAATTTGTAGGGTCAAACTAGAAAAAATACATTTTTACAAAATGAACATAGCATATCAATGTGCTACAAAATCCATTTTCTGCTGAAATTTGGGCTATAGACTGCCTTTGACAATCTTTACAAGTATATGGATTTTCATCTAATTTGGTGACAATGAAATTTTTGCCCTAATTTCCCAACTTTGACTAGCTTTGACCAGCTTTGACCGCTACCATGGACTTTCTTGATTTCTTTGAAACTTTGTATGTGACCTTCCTTTGACATCCTTGATGCATCCTGGACTTCTCGGGGAATTCTGGCTACCTTCGCCAAATATGTTTTTTGTAGGCCTTCACAAGTGAGAGAGGAGAGCAAATCTCGACGACAACGCCACTGCCTCCATAAAATTCAAGTAGTACCTGTGTGCATAAAGAGAATATGTACCTGAATACTTAACATAAGATGTGAATCTTATATTAACCGCCATCCAATGTCTTTGAAGTAGCTCGACATCTTCTTGTAGAAGACAATCCCAACCTGATATCTTCCTGTAGAAGACGATCTTGAAATACACCATGTAGATGGCCGATCCTCACCATCAAGCTGCTAATGACCAAGTCTTCTTGCCATGAAAAAGAGATAACCTCATCTCCAGGAGCTAGAGTGTGAGCACACCCTTCATCTTCTCCAGGAAGAATCATTAAGAAGAACTCTATAGCTGCTCCTCAACATGCTTCAAGTTAGCACCATGGCTGCCCCATGTGCTAGAAGAAACACCACCTCTACTGAGGTCCAAGCTCCAAAGCTTGTGTTGAAAACTAGGTGAAGGATAAATACAAGTGAGCCCAAGTAGTCTCTTTTATAGTATTCTTTGTCTCTTGAAAAGCTTCTCCCAAAAGAAAATAAATCAAACGATCTACGATCGCTATGATCTCCAATAAAGCAAACATACGATCGTTGAAGTCTGAAAAGCATAATGCATTACGTTTGCGCTCATCTGCTTTCGCTACCCAAAAAGCATGACAAAAGATTTATCATTTTTCGCACTGCTGGAGTCGGGAATTGAACTTAGACCATGCATATGAGAGAAATATGGCGTAGCCACGGCGCCCAGCCGATTTCCTTGTGGAGATAAGCATAAAGTAATCTATATATGCTGTTTTTACTTTAAACAAGATGAACCAACTTTGACCAAGGCTTTAGAAGACTATTGCGCTATCCACATCACCCGCGTTGCTGTCTTCTGGAGACTACTGAAAGGATAGCTACTAATGTTGTATCCTCTGAGCAAAATTTGTCCAATGGACATTGTTTCCAACAACCCCCCCTGCAATGTCATATTGGTACAACCTGAACTGAATCTGCAAACTGTCACAATCTGCAAATTACCACAAGCTTCAAATAGCCTGTCACAAGCTTCAAGCTTCTACTTCCGACACTTCAGAACTTTTCTTTAAAGTTCTTTTTCAAAATTGAATTTGACTTTCCTTCAAAAAACCTGAAGTTGCTGAATATGAACCATAATACTTGAGAAAATATGCAAACTAGATATCCAATAGTGAACTCATCAAGCAATCACTACTTGATAACAAATATAGCATGAACTGTCTCTGAACCTGCTATCTCCTATCTTCATAAACCTGAAAACAAACACTAGGATCCACGTATTTGCATTTACCTTAAAACAATGTTTCTCAACGTACTTCTGCTGTGTCATGTAGATACACTAAACAACATCAGGAACTGAATCTGAAACCTGTGACTGACAACTCACAACTTAGTGTATTATGAACACTGCTGGTTCATCTTTGACTGTACTCAAGTCAAATCAACTCAACTCAATTGAAATCAACTGAAATATGAGTCAAAAATCTATGATGTCATCGTGTCTTCATCCTTTAAATTCTTCATACCTCTTTCCTTCAGAACTTGGTATAAACATATATGTGCGCACTTCTGAAATATACCTTTCTGAAATATCAAGCTTCTCTTCAATAGAACTCTCGAACCTTCTCCTGAACAGGAACTTTCTCCAGACATTCTTCTTTTTCCTTCTTCTTTCAAAGCTGGAACATAAAGAAAACCTGACAAAGGAAATATAGGAATACCTGTAGGTATGAATCTGCATTCTTTTACATATGGCTTGAAAATAAGTCTTCATGTTTCATCACCCCCCTGGATGATTTAACACTAGTATCCAGTATTCTTCAAATATATCACACTTTATGGAATCTGGAATGTCTTCCTTCATAAATCTGATGTTCAGTGATCAATACCTGTATCTGAAACAAAATTCTGAATCCTTTTTATTAGCATTGATAAGATGCCAATAGCTTTCCATGTCATTCCTCAGCTTTCCAAAATCTAGAATAAGGTTAGCTGATCCTAACATAACAAAACCTTGTTGAAAGCTTTATAGGATTCATAACCTTCAGTAACATAACAAGTATCTTCTATCTCTTTGCAACACAAATCTGATAGAACCTGAATCTTTGACTTACTTCTTCCAATGTTAAGAATCTTCACAAACAAAGGATAGACAACTGAATCATAAATACTCAAGATCATGCAAGATCTATCCAAGATCAATGATCTCTTCTGTGTAGAATCTGTTCTTCATCAAACCTTCATGACTGAATGTTTGATTTAGTTACCTGAATGTCTCTAAGTGTCCATGCTTCTCAAAAAGTTGTAAAACTTTTCTTCAAACAAATCCTTCCAAGAATCTGTGACTCCTACTTGAAACATAAGTGGACAAACTTCTCACCTTGAGAACTTCAAAAGCTGCAAGTTGATACTTCATAACTTTCATATTTTACCCAGGTGAAATGTGATAGTACCTGCTTGACTTTCTTTTGGCTAACTCCACTTCTTAATCAAGTGATAGGATATGATGGAACACCTTTTGAATACAAACATGTATCCAAAAGTCTAGACAATCATAGAAATTAGATTCTTCATTGACTTGTACATCAACAAGATTCTGAATTTTCTGAAGTTTTCTGAAAATATTGAATATGAGGTAACCTTTTCCAAACATAAAACCTCAACCCAAGTCTCCAACATCTGCTATAAAAAACTCTTTTACCTTAAGAGTTAGATAAAGAAGAAATAAACTTCTCTGCAACTTGTCATATACCAAGTAGCTCTGTATTGACACTCCAAGAATTCTTTGAGGAAACATATAAGTTGCCCGCTTAAAAATCTTCAACATAACTCATACACATATGAGTGCTTTTGTTTCTCTCAATGCAATTCTTTGTCAAATCTACTAAATCATGACCAAGTGTAATGCAAAACAAGAAACTGCTTCTTCTTTAAACAAGATGTTCTCGTAGACTTGTCTTTGGATGTAGAGGATAAAATAGGAAAAGTATATGGAAAATATATGAGAAAAGGAAGCCTTACTTTTCTTTTGGAAATGATGGACTTTCTTCTTCTGCATCTTTCTTCCACCTGATGATGATGATGTCAACATCCTTCAAACTTCTCTTCCATACCTTTTGTTCTCTTCATCTTGAAGTAGCAAGCACTCTTGACTTCTTCAAATGAAATCTTTCTCTTCCTCTAATGTTAAGAGTAAGAGACAAAACAAATATGGTATACAATGGAAGTGAATATAGAATCATGTTTTATCATCTCCTCATATCTCTGAATCAAAATTCTGGTTCAAATGTCTGAAACGACTAAATTTCACCAATCTTTTGTCTGAATGATGAATTACCCTTCTAGAGTTACCTTCTCTAGATACATTTGTACTTTGATATCCAACCAACTTACAACAAAAAATTGGCTGAAAACAAAAAACTCATCCCATCTTCAAATTTGTCTTCTTAGATGAACTTTCTTGCCAGGAAAGAGATCTCTCAAAACTCTCTAGAAAAACCTCTAGATACCTGTTTTGATGTAGCTAATGCTTTAACTTTCAGAAGATTGAAAGTGTATAAAAGCATTCCTTGAATTTCTTCAAATCTCTTCATAACTGCTCTTCTAAGATATGACCTGCAAATGATAATCTGATAGTAGAAACTGATACCTGTGATTTGATTGATCTGATTCCTTCATTTTCTCTAAACCATTGTTCTTCCTTGAATTTGAAGTAGTCTTCTCTTCATCAAATCTGGGTCTTCAAACAATACTTTTGTAAAGTATTTGCATACTCTTCCAAAAATATTCGGCTGCTAACAGATCATCAACTTCATACTCCACACTAATGAATACACATGTGACTGAATTGTCTAATTCTCAAATCTCTACTCATCTAGATTAAGTGTGTATGTCAAATGTCAAATATTAGAAGATGCTTTCAAATCATATGTTGTAATACTGGAAGTCTGGGAACCTGAGATATGAATGAGCCTTAATGCATTGATGCCAAAGATCTAAAGTTCTGAAACCAAAACCTTAGTGCTCTGATACCAAATGTTGGAAATGAGGTAGGCCCTTAGGCTCATGTCACAGGTCCATAGTTCCATAGTTCCAATCATGTACAACATTAATTCCAGCAATCTTCCATATTGACAAAACATGAACATACCACAACTTAATGATACAGATGATGAGACAAAGATAGAGAAAGAATAGACGACATGTGTAAGGTGTTACGTAAGCCGTTGCTTACTCATAGTATCATATATACCAATGTTCAATGTACAATGTGGGAGCAAAACTCTCAACCACTCTATGTGATGAGAAATAGATGAATGAGTGAATGTACAATGTAACAAACATATTCAGATGTATGGGCAGTAATATGAATATACATGAGATGTGTGACCTAATAGGTTATAGAAGAGTGAATATGAGTGACTGAAAGAGGAAGGATCAGTGTGAAACTGATAATCAACAAACCCTCATCAAACCTTGGGCTATGGAAGAACCTAAGTCAGATACATGTGTGAAAAGATCACATACTTACAAAGTAGCAAAGAATGCTAACAAGTTTGCTGTCAGAAATCCTCAAACTCATATGAACACCCCTTCTCAAACACCTCATCAAATATGCATAAAGCATATACGTACTATTTCTCTTGTACCTATGCCGAATAGGACTCCTCCTGATATGAATGCCACTGCCTCCATAAAATTCAAGTAGTACCTGTGTGCATAAAGAGAATATGTACCTGAATACTTAACATAAGATGTGAATCTTATGTTAACCACCATCCAATGTCTTTGAAGTAGCCCGACATCTTCTTGTAGAAGACAATCTTCAACCTGATATCTTCCTGTAGAAGACAATCTTCAAATACACCATGTAGATGGCCGATCCTCACCATCAAGCTGCTAATGACCAAGTCTTCTTGCCATGAACAAGAGATAACCTCCTCTCCATGAGCTAGAGAGTGAGCACACCCTACATCTTCTCCAAGAAGAATCATTAAGAAGAACTCCATAGCTGCTCCTCAACATGCTTCAAGTTAGCACCATGGCTGCCCCATGTGCTAGAAGAAACACCACCTCTACTGAGGTCCAAGCTCCAAAGCTTGTGTTGAAAACTAGGTGAAGGATAAATACAAGTGAGCCTAAGTAGTCTCTTTTATAGTATTCTTTGTCTCTTGAAAAGCTTCTCCCAAAAGAAAATAAATCAAACGATCTACGATCGCTACGATCTCCAATAAAGCAAACATATGATCATTGAAATCTGAAAAGCATAATGCATTACGTTTGCGCTCATCCGCTTTCGCTATCCAAAAGGGATGACAAAAGATTTATCGTTTTTCGCGCTGC
The DNA here is from genome assembly GCA_020310875.1 of Ceratopteris richardii. Taxonomy (NCBI): domain Eukaryota; kingdom Viridiplantae; phylum Streptophyta; class Polypodiopsida; order Polypodiales; family Pteridaceae; genus Ceratopteris; species Ceratopteris richardii. The sequence continues at coordinate 94,289,746 of CM035423.1, forward strand.
TGGCGTCGGAAATTGAACTCAAACCATGCGTATGAGAGAAATGTGGCGTAGCCACGAGGCCCAACCGATTTCCTTGTTGAGTTATCTATCTATGCTGTATTTACTTGAAACAAGATGAACCAACTTTGACCAAGGCTTTAGAAGACTATTGCGCTATCCACATCGCCCGCGTTGCTGTCTTCTGGAGACTACGAAAAGGATAGCTACTAATGTTGTATCCTCTGAGCAAAATTTGTCCAATCGACATTGTTTCCAACAGACAGTGGTGCCTCTCATCACATGATGAGCAGAAAAGGCCTTTAGAGTTCCCTATAACCTCTAGAGGAACCCATCATGGCAAAGGTAGGTAGCAATGCAAGATGTCTTGGTAAGGGCAGAGGTACGGTGTCTTTCATTAACCATAATGGGGACATTAGAAAGCTTTCAAACATGTTGTATGTATCACAAATCAATCAAAATCTAATTTTGGTAGTTTCTATAACTGATCAGGGGTCTTTTAGTAAGACAAAAGATGAGATTTTGGACTGGAACAACAATGTTGTTGGAACCGGAATATGGAGGAACAACCTATACAAATTGTCTCCTTTTATAGCCATGACAAGTGTGGGCACAAGTAAGCTTTGGCATGAAAGATTTGGCCACATCGAGTACTCGGTACGGAAAGAGATGCACCAAAAAGGTATGGTTTCTCACTTGTCTTCGGTTGCAAAGATGAAAGAACCATGTGAAGCTTTTATGATGGGAAACAAGCAGAGGAAGGCATTTCCACAAGTAAGCAAGAATGGAGCAAACAGTCCTCTAGAGTTGGTACACGCTAACTTGTGCAGAAGAATGCCTACACAAACCTTGGGAGGATCTTCCTACTACATGTTACTCGTTGATGACTATAGCAAGAAGATATGTGTGTACTTCCTTTATGATAAGGCTCAAGCTTTTGGTAAGTTTAAGAATGGCTTCACCTTGTTGAAACTGAAACTGGGAAGAAGATGAAGAAGTTCATGATAGATGGTGGTGGTGAGTTCACATGAATAGAGTTTGATGATTTTTTCATGGGCAAAGGAATCAAGCATGAACTCACAGTGGCGCATAGCCCTCAACAAGAACAATGTTGCTGAATGATGCAATTGAACCATCATGGAGATGGCAAGGTGCATGTTGAAGGGAAAAGGATTGCCTAATCATTTTTTGGTAGAGCCTATCAACACCGCTATTTACATCCTAAAATGAAGCTGCGCTAAGGCACTTGATGGAAGGACTCCACAAGAGGCCTACACTAGTAGAAAGCCTTCTATTTCACTTTTCAAAGTATTTGGAAGTGAGTGTTATGAACACATTCTAGATAAAGAGAGGAACAAGCTTCAACCAAAAAGCACCAAATGTATCTTCTTAGGGTATAGTGAAGAGAAGAAAGCTTACAAGCTTTATGACCCAGAGGCAAAGAAGATCATAGCGAGTCATGATGTGGTGTCCAAGGAGGAGTAGCCACATTCATTGGAAGAGAAAAAGAGACCTTCCACTCTATCATTAGACGAAGAAGTGATCCACTATGAACCTGGGCCGAGAGCTAGCCCTTTTATAGAAGAGAAGGAAGCATCATCCTCACATGATGAGATGGAAAGTCACCAACCTATTGTCACTCAAGTGGAAAAGCCATTGCCATGTTGGGTGAGGCAGCTCTATGATTCTACAAATCCCATCCAACAATCATTAGAATAGGTTGTGGATGGTCCAAGGTGATCATAGAGAATAGAGGAACAGAGACTGAAAGAGGCCCATATTGTAAACTCAACATTGATAGTTGAAATTATCGGTGAATAAGCAAAGGAGCCGACCGGTGTGAAAGAAACACTCCACAATTCGAATCGGAGAACTACGATGCAAACAGAATACAACAATATCATGAAGAATGGAACTTGGGAGCTAGTGGAGCAACCTCCAAAGGAGAAGGTCATTGGCACCAAGTGGATCTGGAAGCTAAAGTACAAGGCTGATGGTACTTTAAAGAAGTACAAAACTAGGCTTGTTGCACAGGGCTATTCACAAGTCAAAGGCATTGACTTTGGTGAATCGTTTGCCCATATAGCAAGAATGACTACTATTCGACTAGTGCTAGCTGTGGTTGCACATAAACGATGGGAACATGGATGTCAAATCAGCATTCATGAATGGAGACCTCAAGGAGGAGGTATATGTGTCTCAACCACCAGGGTTTGAGGCTTCCTATTCAAAGAACAAAGTATGTAAGCTGAAAAAGGCATTGGATGGGTTGAAACAAGCCTGAGAGCATGGTACCAACAGATAGATAGCTATCTTTTGGATATAGGATTCAAAAGGTGTGCTTCTGATGCTAATTTGTACGTTCTAAAGATAGGAGGGAAGACAATTGTGCCTTATTCCCCAAGGTCTACCTGTACACGAGTATGTCCAGTAGTGTGATCCTTGCCAATGTACTGGCCAACCCTTGCCATGACATCACTTCTCTTTGCAACCTATTCTTCCTTTGGAATCATTCCAAAAATGGGGCTTGGATTTCATTGGCCCAATTGCTCCCCGAGCTATCTTTACTACCAATCGTTATATTCTGACTTGCACTGACTATGCTACACATTGGGTTGAGGCTTGGATAGTCCATTATGCTATTGCTACAATAGTCGCTAAATGCTTAACTCGAGATCTTTTTCCACGATTCGGTCTTTCCCTTGAAATTATGTTGGATAGAGGCACTCATTTTGCAAATGAACTAATTGAGTCTTTGACTCATTCCTTTAATATTACACATAAATTTAGTATTGCATATTACCCCTGTGCTAATGGTCTTTCAGAAAGCACCAATAAAAAACTGTTGACTTTGCTCAAAAAGTTAATTATCGATTGTCCTGATTGCTAAGATCAACTCCTACCTGTCATTCTCTAGGCGTACCAAACTACATATAAGGTTACTATAGGATATAGAACCTTTAAATTAGCCTATGGACTTGAAGGCATTGCCCCTACGGAAGTGGTTGTTCCCAATCTATGCATTTCCATCAACCATAAATTGCTACTAGTTGAGCCTCTATATGCTTGAATCAATGGTTTACAGGCACTCAATGAGCAGAAGTTTGAAAGTTTTATACTCATGCAAGAAGTGTAGTTGAGACAAGCTCGGATGCATGATCGTTTCTTATGAACTATAGTTTTTGAAGTGGGCTAACTTGTATTGTTCTACAACTCCAAGTTTGATCATGCGATAGGAAAATTCAAAGTTCGATGGTTCAATCCATACTGGATTTTGGCAGAGGTTGGTCTGGTAATGTTCTAATTGTCGACACTTGTCAGAGTACCGATTAAAAATCCGATCAATGGGTAAAAAATTTTCCCTTTTTGATTGCCTTCCGCATGTGCAATCATTTGTTTGCCACCTTTGTCTTCATGGTTTGCATGATCATTATGGTGTAATCTTCCTCGACTTGGGTTCATCATCACACTCATTCCGTTCTTCCATCATGACGATGTGCCATCTCACTTGTTTAAAATCTCTCAGTTTTGCAATCACTAGCTATTGTTTTTTGAGTGTATACTTGCACTAGTTTGCATTGCTCTCTAAGCTTTTTGTGCATACTCTTTGATATGGAAGTGCTAGCTTCATTTGAGCCCCTCTCAGTCGTAGTCTCTGACGAGATGAGTGCCTTCCTCACCCGGCACTGCTTAAGCACATTCTGCCTCTTGCAGTGGGAAGTTGTTATGGGACACCTTGCTTCAAAAAGTTTCATCCGTGCCATAGTTGTAGAACCCACATCTTCTGCATCCTAGATGGTATTACTCAATAGCCAGGAGCTCCATGCGAGTTCGATCAAAGTGGGTAAGAGATTCTTCTTGCCCATTGACGATTTGGCTTCTGTTCCATCCATCTCTCGAGTGGCCATGGAACAATTGTTCCCTCAACATAGCTCTAATGAGTATGCCATTAGCCCCAGTTAGAATGTTCAATTCTGCATTTTCTTGTCATTGCTCTAAATCTGCAACATCGAACATATGACATCTCTTGATAGTTTTATTCTTTTGTCAGCTCTACTGCACAGGGACCAATCAACTGGTCGGTTATCCTGTTTAATCGCATTCATAAGGAATGTCATCACATAGTCAGGTAGTTAGATATCGGCCACCACCCAAAAACATGACTCCTATATATCCTGTCCATCCTTTACTCGGGAGAGTTTCCTATCACCACTTGTGTCTTGTTGATCCCCTGTCTCTTTGCCCAACTGATATTGCCCACAGAAGAAGAAGAAGATGAAAGTGTGAACCTAATTTGCACCATCCCTATCGTGCTCTTGTGGTTGTTACCTCCTCTTCATCCAACACCAAACAAGTTGATCAGACCTAGACGGCTGATCCTCCATCTCCTCCACCCTCTTCCCTGGCGAAACAAGAAGTTTCCTCTTCCTCTTCGATCCCACGTCCCTCCTTGCCTCCCATTCCTCTGATGGATGAACCCATGCAGGATGCTGCCCCTCCTTCTCCACCATCCTCGCTGATCAAGGAAGCCTCTCCTTCACCTCTTCCTTCTCCAAAGCCTGCCGATACCATTGCAACACCCTCTCCCACCCATGAACCTGTCAGTCCCTATCCTCCATCATCACCTTCTTATTTACCACTCAATACCCCTCCTAGCGTCGGATGGTCCTCTTCCTACCCTCCCATTTCCCCCTAGAAATCTGCCCCCTTGGCTCTCAGTGATGAAATCGAGTTGCCAAAATCCCCCCCTTCCTGCGACCAATGAAGAATACTAGTAGTTCAGTGTCAATGAGCAATGTGGCATGCATGAGTTCGACAGACTTGGAAGCTATCGATTGCATATGCAAGGACTAATCACCCACGACATGGACCATTACTAGCATAGGTCTGAGCATTTCCATCAACATAGCAATTGGCTCCAACTCCATAACCAACAACTACAAGTTGACTTACAACATCAGAACTTCATCAATTAACAACTCGATGATGCTCTCTATCAATAATGCTGACAGATGCAATATTTCAAAGGATTTTTTGAAGAGTCAAAATGGGAATCCAAGGAGTACCGGAAGCAAGTCACTAACCTATAGGATGCTAACTCCTAGCATCTCATGAGAATTCAAGAGCTCCAGAAAGAAGCTTTGGTGCAGGTGGCCATAATAAATGAAATATGATTCAAGTTATAAGAGAAGGCCAATGACTACGACCTATTGGGGCAGAAGACAATGGCCTTAAAGGAAACAAATGAGTAGTTATCTAGCCAAGCAACCCATCAAGAACAATAGAGCCTCACGACACAACAAGAAGTTTCAACATTGCAAAAGTCAATGGCTGAAGAAACAATTTTGAAGGATCAAGCTATTCGAAGTGCTCAAGCTGAGGCTCAATGCAGGAAACATCTAGCCCAATAGAATTAATATTTACAAGAAGAATTTGGTCCGTAGCTTGCTGAAGCCTAGGGCCGCTTGATTTTGCAACGTACCTCAACTTTTGGTGCCCATCCAGATGGTTTTGTTACTCTTCAACTAGAAGAAGTACAGAGATTGTTGAAGACCGTCAACAAAAAGATGCAAAGTACTTTTAAGGAAGCTCGAGTCTTTTAAAGCAAAAGTTTTCCCTCCTTGTGAGGATGAATCGGAGGAAGTAGAATAAAATGTTATACTTAGTTTTTTTGGGTTCAGCTCCTTCGAGCATGCCAGTCTTAACCACCGGACACCTTTGTAAATAGTAATACCTTGAAACCTCTCACTGAAGGGGCAGACATCGAAATGTAACCCTTCAAAATTAATAAACACCATTCTATCTCGTGTGCACAAACAACCCGTCAGGAAGGACAAGCACCAGACATGTCTGGCCATTCGATCTATTGCATAGAGAAGTTCGCTTCCTTATATTGATTTTTTCTAGATTCTATCTTTTTTGTACTATGTAGTAAGTTAGTTGCATGCATGGTGATAAACACAAGTGGTTAAGTAATTCTGTGAGTGGTGCACTCTAGCAGTGTGTTTGGTTTGTACTTCAATGAAGTTAACACATATAGAAATTATTCTGTTTGATAAGTTAGTAAGTTCTTTGGGTGAAGTAGATAGGGAGAAACACATGAATCCAACTATCACTAGATTCTGCCACCCCAAGAACCCTGTCAACCTGTCCTGTTCCTTCACTGGACTAGATGAACAGAGGTTAACAGATTCATAGTCCTTGTGTTGGAGTTAGACGTCTGTGAAAGCACGCAAATAGCACAAGGAAGAAGAAGAAGCTTGGAGCACAACACACAATATTAAATGTACTACCACTAGAATGTACAAAGATAAGTAGCCCATTACGACAATAGGCGTATATACAAGCTAGAGGAAAAAAACCTCCTAAAGAGGGTAAAAAGTGCCCCGGTGGTCCTCGAGTGTTCACACACATCACAAAGCTACGAGGCTGAAAAACATACAGTTCTTCATGCAAGTCACCATTCAGAAATGCTCTTTTAATGTCCAACTGATGTACATTCCAAGCATGATGAGCTGCAAGTGCACAAATGCTATGAAAAGTAGTCATTCAGCAAGTAGGAGCAAAGGTTTTGTCAAAATCAATGCCTCTTTTGTGCACATAACCCCTTGCAGCAAGCCTAGCCTGTACTCGTCAACTGTTCCATCAGGTTTACGCTTCAGCTTGTATACCCACTTAGTGCCAATGGCCTTCTTGCCAGGAGGCAAGTCACATAAAGACCATGTACCATTTTTCATGATAGCATCATATTCAGATTGCATTGCAGCCATCCAGTGTTGTGAATTTTGTGCTTCATCAAACAAAACAGGTTCAGTCTCATCATAGAGACTAGAGGCAGCCATAGCATACCAATCTGATGCAAAAGAGGCACTATGAGAGCCTGAACGAGTACGATATGATAGAGATGCATCTAGTTTGCTGTCACACAAAGCCTGCACCAATCATTTTGGCATAGTTTTTGCCTGCTCAATATCAACTCTCTCATAAACAAGTGCATCATGTACATCTGCATAAAAAATAAAATGATCTGCATCATTACATGAAACCTGCAAAGGTCGAGAAGTTGCCTCATTAGGACTAGCACTAGACTGTGCTCCTGTAAAAAGAAGGCAACAAAGTATCATACACATCTTTGGAGCTAACAGATGTCTCCTTAGTACATGAACGTAAGGGCTCAATAGCATCTTCCACAAAAACAATATCACGGCTAACCAGAATGTGTTTAGTCTATGGATGATACAGACAATACCTTTGCTTTCAGAATTGTACCCAACAAAAATACATTTTACTGCTTTATCATCCAATTTTTTGAAATGTTGTTTAGGCACTAATGCATATGCCAAACAACAAAAAACATGCAGATGAGCAAGAGATGGCTTGCAACCATGTCAAGACTCATATGGAGTGATAGACTGCAATGCTTTAGTGGAACACCTATTAAGTAAATATGCTGCACACATGACAGCCTCAAGCCAGAAACTATGTGGTAAAGCCTGACTCTTCAACATACACCTCACCATGTCCATGAGTGACCTGTTCTTCCATTCAACAACCCCATTATGTTGAGGTGTATACGACACTGTACACTAATGTTTTATTCCAGGTTCAACCAGAAATGCATTAAAGTCAGAAGACATATATTCCCCCCCTCGATCAGAACGGAGGATGCCCATTTTACATGCCGATAGATTTTTAGCCAAAACCAGAAACTATTTGAAGCACACAAACACTTCGGACTTTGCCTTCAATGGATATACCCATGCATGCTTGGAAAAATCATCGATGAAAGTCACAAAGTAAAGATAGTTCCCAAAAGAAGGTGTCTGCATAGGACCACAGAGATCACTATGAACAAGCTGCAATTTCTGAGTAGCCCAAACTAAACCATCTTTTGGAAAGGAGGAACGCTACATTTTTCACAAAATACAACCTTCACAAACATGTTTTCAGGGTGTCTCAAGTTTGGGCAAAGAGGCAACCATTTCATATTTCTATAGGTGTAGCAAACTAGCAAAATTCAGATGACCAAAGCATGCATGCCAATGCTTTGCATCTTACATAGCTTGAGAATCATGTACTGCAAATGCTAAATCATTTACAGATCTTTCATAGTCTATGAGCTTATACAACCCACTACATAAAATGCTAGAAGAAATAATGATGTCGCCATTTGACAGATCATGAACTGTACATCTGTCATCAACAAATTTCACAACCAAGCCAATCTTGGCTAATGCAAAAAGTGATAACAGTTTTTTCTTGATCCCTAACATAAATAAAGCATCTGAGAAAGTGAAAGAAATACCATTAGCAATAGTCAAAATGATCTTACCAACTCCCATAATAGGATAAGAGGAGTTGTTGGTGCATGTAACAATATTCTCTGTAGGGGCAGGCTCAAGTGAAGAGAAGAAACTGCTTAGCGAGGTAATATGTTTGGTTGCCCTACTATCAAAGTACCAAACATCTGAGTCTACTGCAGACATGCACTGCTCATGAGAAGATGCGTCAAAACTGCAAACAGTAGTAAATGCCCATTCTTCATACTGCACAAGATTAATAGACTCTATTTTCGGTGTAGAGGCTTCTGCAACAACCATTCCGGCCTCTTTCTTCTTTGCCTCTTTAGCAGCCAGTCTTGGAGATCTCTTAATGACATGATCATTTGCTTTACAGTATTTGCAAAATAATTTCTGCTTTTTTGATTTCTTCTCATCTTTGTCTTCCTTCTTCGAATGTGTTGTATTTGTAGATTTCTGCTTACTAGTAGAAGAGCTCCATTTACATTTGCCCTTCTCACGGGCCAGGAAAGCTTGATCTGCAACATGCATGATGGACCTGTTCTACCTAGATTGATCTTCCTACAATATAACAGAGACTAACTCCTCAAATGACAAGGCATTTGGATTGCCTTTCATCATCAAACAAATAGTAGAAGCAAAAATCTAATATGATTCAGGAAGATCATTCAGAACGGTCTGCACAACTGAGCTATCTGGTATAACTTCATCAGCAGAAATCAACTGTTCTTTCAAATCCTCGATCTTTGTGAGAAAATTGTCCATAGAATCATCTTCATTCATGTGCTCACTCTCCAATTGTTTTCGGAGGTAAGCAACACGAGCCTCATTCCTAGCTTGGTACAGTATGCTAAGTGTATTCCAAGCATTCTTAGCTATTCTGCAAGAGCGAAAGTGAGGAATAATGGCATGTTTGATAGACAAAGCTATCAATGCATGTGACTGAGCATCTCTGCCATCCCAATGAATTTGCTCTGCAATGGGTGCAACAGAAACAACATCACGATAGGAATCTACAGAATATCATCATCTTCAATACCATCTCCATCACCTCTAGCACCTGTATTTGGAGTACCTATATTCATAGGTGTAACAGGACGTCTTTTTCAACACCCCGCACAATATTCCATAGTCCGTTTGTGACCAATACATGACACATCATATAAGCCCACAATGGGTAATTCATACCATCCAACTTATCCTCAACAACCAACATACGAAATATTCACTGCTTTCAGCCATGGCCACTAACTAAAATACCCTGATGTAGAAAATGACTGTATCTGAAAAAGTTGAACAGAACTATGCAAACGAGTTCTGATAGACCTGTTGCAGACTTTGAGATGCTTATACTGGTGAAGCAAAACTTGTACATATCTTTGATACAAAAAGATGAAATAGCCTACATAAGTGCTATGATAGTGCGTTCATGTTGGAGTTAGACGTCTGTGGAAGCACACAAACAACACAAGGAAGAAGAAGAAGCTTGGAGCACAAACACACAGTACTGAATGTATTACTAGAGAATGTACAAAGATATGCGGTGAACAAGGAGCTGGCATTCATGTATAAGGAAGTGCCAAGCTATGTGGAAATCACTCCACAAAAGGAAATAAGCCCAAAGCTTTGCGGAAAGCTTCAAACTTCTCCCTAGGCAGAGCCTTCATGAAAAGGTATGCAATGTTCTCCTGCGTGGGCACATATGCCAAGCTGATCTCCCCAGCAGAGAACCTCTCCCTGACATAGTGATAATGCACCTCAATGTGCTTAGTGCGAGCATGGAACACAAGGTTCCTCGCAACTGCCAATGTGCTCTGACTGTTAGTGAAGATGGTGGTGGTAGAAGACTGGCCAACACCCAAATCAACCATAAGGCGTCTAAGCCACACACACTCAACAGTCGCTGTGAAAGCTGCCCTATACTCAACCTCAGAACTGGAAGTGGCCACAGTAGGCTGCTTCTTGCTCAACCAAGATATACATGAGCTACCAAGCATGAAGCAAAAACCACTGGTGGAACACGAGTGTCATAGCAACTAGCCCAATCTGAGTCAGAAAAAGCATGCAAATCTGGCGGTAGTGATCCCCCCTTGGGATAAAACAACCCAAGTAGCCGAGTACCACTCAAGTAGCGAAAGATGCGCTTAACCGCCTTCCATGGGCAATGCGTAAACCTGCTCATCTATGAGACAACAAACTGAATATCTGGCTGAGTAATGCATAAGTAAATCAAGCATCCAACAACCTGCTGATAGAGAACAACATCAAATGCATCTCCAGCATCATGAAGAATCAATCGTAAACCTGTCTCCATAGGAGTGGCAATAGGCTTACAGTCTTCAAGGCCAAAACGCTGCAATAATGTGTCAATATATTTCGTTTGACACAAAGCCATTCCACCATCGACTTGCATAAACCGAATGCCCAAATAGTGATGCAAATGCCCCAAATCAGACATCTCAAATGAGGCATGCAAATCAGCCTTGAAATCAGCAATATGCTTCTCAATAGGACAAGTGAGGAGCATGTCATCAACATAGACAACAATGATCAGAAGCACATCATTAGCACGCTTAACATATAAGGTGCTTTCACTTGGACTGTTCACAAAACCATGTGCAACCAGATAGGCATGTATCTTCTCATACCAAGCATGTGGTGCTTGCTTTAAACCATATAATGCCTTCTTTAACCTGCACACCTGGTTTTCATGCCCTTTCTGCACAAAGCCACGAGGCTAAAAAACATACACTTCTTCATGCAAGTCACCATTCAGAAATGTTGTTTTAATGTCCAACTGATGTACATTCCAACCTTGATGGGCTGCAAGTGCACAAATGCTCCGAACAGTAGTCATACGACATGTAGGTGCAAAGGTCTCATCAAAATCAATGCCTCTTTCTTGCGCATAACCCTTTGCAATAAGCCTAGACTTATACCTGTCAACTGTACCATCAGGTTTATGCTTCAGCTTGTATACCCACTTAGTGCCAATGGCCTTCTTCCAGGAGGCAAGTCACATAAAGACCATGTACCATTCTTCATTATAACATCATATTCAGATTGCATGGCATCCATCCAATTTTTTGAATTCTGTGCTTCATCAAAAGAAATAGGCTCATTCTCATCACAGAGACTAGACGCAGCCATAGCATAGCAATCTGATGCAAAGGAGGCATTATGAGACCCTAAACGAGTACGATATGACAAAGGTGCATTTAATTTGCTATCACGCAAAGTCTACACCAGCCATTTTGGCATAGTTTTTGCCTGCTCAATATCAGCTCTCTCATCAACAAGTGCATCATGTAAATTTGCATCAGAAATAGAATGATCTGCATCATCATATGAAACCTACAAAGGCTGAGAAGTTGCCTCATTAGGACCAGCACTAGACTGTCCACCTGTAAAAAGAGGCATCAACGTATCATACATGTCTTTGGAGCTAACAGATGTCTCCTTAGTACATGAAAGCAATGGCTGAATAGCATCTTCCACAAAGACAACATCACGGCTAACTAGAATGCGTTTAGTCTGTGGATGATATAGGCGATAGCCTTTACTTTTAGAACTGTACCCAACAAAAATACATTTTACTGCCTTATCATCCAATTTTCTGCGATGTTGTTCAGGCACTAATGCATATGCCAAACAACCAAAAACACGCAGATGAGCAATAGATGGCTTGCAGTCATGCCAAGCCTCATATGGAGTGATAGACTGCAGCGCTTTAGTGGGACACCTGTTCAATACATATGCTGCACACATGACAGCCTCAAGCCAGAAACTATGTGGTAAAGCCTGACTCTTGACCATGCACCTCGCCATCTCCATGAGTGACCTGTTCTTTCGTTCAGCAACTCCATTCTGTTGAGGTGTATACGACACTTTACACTGGTGTTTTATCCCACGTTCAGCTAGAAATGCATTAAAATCAGAAGACATATATTCCCCCCCTCTATCAGAACGGAGGGTGCCCATTTTACATGCTGACAGATTTTCAGCCAAAACCAAAAACTGTTTAAAGCACATGAACACTTCGGACTTTGCTTTGAGTGGATATACCCATGCATGCCTGGAAAAATCATCAATGAAAGTCATGAAGTAAAGGTAATTCCCAAAAGAGGGTGTCTGCATAGGACCACGGACATCACTATGTACAAGCTGCAATTTCTGTGTAGCGGGAACTGAACCATCTTTTGGAAAGGAGGAACACTGCATTTTGCCCAAAATACAGCCTTCACATACATGTTTTCCAGGTGCCTCAAGCTTGGGCAAAGAAGACACCATATCAGATTTTTGCAGGCGTAGCAAACTAGTAAAATTCAGATGACCAAAGCGTGCATGCCAAAGCTTTGCATCTGACCTAGCCTGAGAATCATGAACTACACATGCCGAATCATTCACAAATCTTTCATAGTCTATGAGCTTATACAACCCACGACATAAAATGCCAGAAGCAATAATCACATCGCCATTTGATAGATCATGAACTGTACACCTGTCATCAACGAATTTCACAACCAAGCCAATCTTGGCTAATGCAGAAACTGATAACAGATTCTTCTTGATCCCTGGCACAAATAAAGCATCTGACAAGGTGAAAGAACTACCATCAACAGTAGTCAGAATGATCTTACCAACTCCCATAGCAGGATAAAAGGAGTTGTTGGTGCATGTGACAGTATTCCCTGTAGGGGCAGGCTCGAGTGAAGAGAAGAAACTACGCTGCGAGGTAATATGTTTGGTCGCCCCATTGTCAAAGTACCAAACATCTGAGTCCACTGCAGACATGCACTGCTCATGAGAAGATGGGTCAAAACTGCAAACAGTAGTAAACGCCCATTCTTCTTCCTGCACAAGATTAGCAGACTCTATTTTTGGTGTAGAGGCTTCTGCAACAACCATTCTAGCCTCCTTTTTCTTTGCCTCTTTTGCAGCCAGTTTTGGACAGTTCTTTATGATATGATCATTCCCTTTACAGTACTTGCAAAACAATTTCTGCTTTTCTGATTTCTTCTCATCTTTATCTTGGTTCTTTGAATGTGCAGCATTTGCGGATTTCTGCTTACTAGTAGAAGAGCTCCATTTTCCTTTGCCCTTCTGACTAGCTAGGAAAGCTTGATCTGCAACACGCATAATGGACCTGTTCTGCCTGGATTGATCTTCCTGCAACAGAACAGAGACTAATTCCTCAAATGATAAGGCATTCGGATTGCCTTTCATCATCAACCGAAGAGTAGAAGCAAAACTCTGATATGAATCAGGAAGACCATTCAGAACGGTCTGCACAAGTGAGCTATCTGGTATAACCTCATCAGCAGAAATCAACTGTTCCTTCAAATCTTTGATCTTCATTAGAAAACTATCCATAGAATCACCTTCATTCATGTGCTCACTCTCCAACTGTTTTCGGAGGTAAGCAACACGAGCCTCATTCCTAGCTTGGTGCAATGTGGTAAGTGTATCCCAAGCATCCCTAGCTGTTTTGCAAGAGCAAATATGAGGAATAATGGCACGTTTGACAAACAAAGCTATCAATGCATGTGCCTGGGCATCTCTGCCATCCCAAGGAATTTGCTCTGCAGTAGGTGCAACAGAAACAGAAGCACGAACAGGAATCTGCGGAATATCATCTTCGATACAATCTTCATCAGCTCCAGCACCTGTATTTGCAGTACCTATCGTTACAGGTGTAACAGGACGTCTTTCAACACCCTGCACAATGTTCCATAATCCCTTGCAACCAAAACATGTCGCATCATATATGCCCATAATGGGTAGTTGGTACCATCCAACTTATCCTCAACAGCCAATATACGGAATACATCACTGCTTTCAGCCATGGTCGGTGACTAAAATACCTTGATGCAGAAAATTGACTGTAGCATACTTCGAGACGCTTAAACTGGCGAACAGAAACTGGTATATACCTTTGGCACAAAAAGATAAAATAGCCTGCACAAGCACTACGATAGTGCGTTCGGAGGCCGAAATGAGCTCAGATCGTGATTTCGGCACGACAGAGCGAAGCAGTTTTGATCTCGGAAACACGCTGAGTATGCTCACCAAAATTCGTGCGATTCTGAGAGTGCAAATGGAGGAGTGTCGACGGCGCCGTAGATGAAGCGACGACCTGCTCTGATACCAATTGTTGGAGTTAGACGTCTATGGAAGCACACAAACAGCACAAGGAAGAAGAAGAAGCCTGGAGCAAAAACACACAATACTGAATGTATTACTAGAGAATGTACAAAGATAAGTAGCCCATTAGGGCAATAGGTGTATATACAAGCCAGGGGAAAAAACCTCCTAAAGAGGGAAAAAAGTGCCCCGGTGGTCCTAGTGTGTTCACACACATCACTACCTAAATATATCAACAGTTCAGAGGCTGAAACGAGCTCAGATCGCGATTTCGGCACCACATAGCAAAGCTGTTTTGATCTTTGAAACACCCTAAGTATGCTTACCAAATTTTGTGTGATTCTGAGACTACAACCGGAGAGGTGTAGACAACGCCCTAGATGAAGCGATGACCTGCTTTGATACCAATTATTAGAGCTAGACATTTGTAGAAGCACGCGAACAGCACAAGGAAGAAGAAGAAGCTTGGAGCACAACACAATAGTGAATGTATTACCACTAGAATGTACAAAGATAAGTAGTCCATTAAGGCAATAGGCACATATACAAACCACGGGAAAAAAACCTCCTAAAGAGGGGAAAAAGTATCCCGATGGTCCTAGAGTATTCATACACATCACTACCTAAATATATCAATACCTTGCACACATGGGAGGTTGCATCAATGTCAAATATCCATTTTGTATGATGAGCTAAAAGTGATCAGAGCATTGCTTCTATTGAAATGATTAGATCTTCACTTGAATAATGAGACCTATGTGTAGAGGACTTTGAAGTTGGCAATGAGTTTCATGATGGAATTGTGGGGCCTAATGGCTAGGTTCTCGAACTCAGCTTCTAAGACATAAATTCTAGAGGGAGTCTTATCCTCATAGAGATCTTGAAGTATGTTCCAAGCCTAACGAGAAGTCTTGAAGAAGTAATATGTCATTTAGTTAACTCATCACAAGCTAGCAATAGTTGTCCTAGGGCTCACTTATCTTTTACATTTCAAACATTCCATGCAACTAAGTCACATCCTTGTCAGGCTCAGGTTTTGTAGCATCTATAAATTCATATAACAAGTTTTTCTATAAATAATTCTTAACCATGTCCTTCCACAAATTGTAGTTTGTGCCATTCAATCTTTCATCCTTGGGCATGAACATAGGCATGAATGATGGAAAGTACAACATAGTCGAAGACATTGCATTAAAAAATGGTAGACATTATAGCTATTGAATCAAATAGAACTTAAAGAATGAGTCACCGCACTTGGAAAGAATCGACACCAAATGTTGCGGTGATTTGGGGGGACTTAGCATATCCCTTTGGACACATTGATACCCTTGAGTGCTTAAAATAGCTGAATATGCACTTACATACACCTTTGGGGGTTTAAACTAGCCTCCCGATGCACGCACACATACACAATGGACGCTTCTTATATTCTTGATGTTACAAGAGATAAGGCACTTAGTGCCAAGTAGTGTCCCTGAGGGAGAGGGCTAAAACCCTTTGGGAAATACAAATGAAAGCCTTATAATATATCTACTTAAGTGCCCAAAAATAAGAGTGGAAAGGGTATGCCACTGAGGATAGTGGACCCGGAGATTACAAATGAGGCTCAAAGAATTAGTTTTTTTGAGGGAACAAATCCTATATGACCCTTTGCCTTGAGTAAAATGAAAACCGATGCAATAACTTTAGATATGTAGAAGTTTGGAGAAAATTAACCACTTCGAAGGAGAAAATGTGGTTATCTTCACAAGACGTGAGTTCCAAGGTAAATTTATGTGAATGAATGAATCAGGTGCAATATCATAAAAAGGGATATTATAAATGATTTAAAAAGAAATAATTTAATGTATTTTAATGCCTTTCGTGTCTTATCTCTCTCTTAGTTAGAGAAGATGGTAGCTAAAAAAAAAATCAGATTATGTTATGATATAATTATGTCACTGGGAGAAAAAGGACACGCATTTCTTCTTTGTGAGTCTCACGCTCTTCGCCTTTGTTTGGCCTTTTCCTTTTTACCATGATTTTTTCAAAGACTCTGAAGGCAGACGTTCCAAGAAGGCAAAGCTGCCAGAAAGTGACTTTAGAGTGGCTTCACACAACCTCGGACACAATGAGCGCTTTTATATGGCACAATCTAATTTGCTTTCAAAAAAGAAAAGCATTCTAGGCCTACCATTTTTTGATCCAACCTCCCCCTCTCGGAACAAATATATGTAGTTCTAACAATAGCTTTTGATTGGTTTTTTAAGTTGTTCAATCAATAAAATAACTTAAAAATTTTAAAATCCAGAGTCTACCACCACTATGTGTGAATTGAATTCAACGATACATGATGTGACTCAGCAAACTTGTGCCGCTCTCTCTGAACCCACCCTTGTTTATCCTCTCCTCATGCGTGCTCACCTTGTTGCATTAAGCATCACCTTATTGCATTAATCATCACCTTGTTGCATTAAGCGTGGATAGCTAGCTTTCATTGCTTCACACTTTAGTCGACGGATTTCCAAACGATTTTCAAATAAGGGTGTTATACTTTATGGAATATTTGGAATGAAGGTTTAATGTCTTGAGGATTTTAATGTGTTTTGTGTTTTTGCTTTATTTACAAAAATAGTTAAAAATAACTATCTTATAAAAATAACTATTTTCTAAAAATATTCTTCTAAATATCTCCAAAAGTATTTGAATAAATACATGTGTGTTCACACCCTCATGGATCTTCACTTGCTATACCTTGATGCTGAAGATTATGTTTTTGGATGAAGCCTATGTACTGAGCATTACAATCGAAACAGATTACAAATTCACTCTACAGTTACCGATGTGGAGTTGTTAAATGTCATGATTAGCTTCAGAATTTGGAGTTTACTTGTTCATCTTCAATGACATGTTTAAAGCCTTGGTTTGAAGTATCGATTCTTGGAAGAATATTGGTACTCTATTTCGACGATGGATGGACCATCTTCAACATCTTCACACGCCTGCAAATGATTTTTTGAACCTCCAGATAAGTCTCTTGTCAACTTATATGCATGGTTGCTCTCTTTTTGCATTAAATTCAAAATTGTGTCGTTATGCTGCCAAAATTTTTAGAAAATTCGTATGCGCATGCATTCAAGTATAAATTCATGAATAGAAAATCAATTGTTATTTTATCATATTGAGATATTCATTTTTGTAATCACTTTTGGATTGCATTTAGACTTAAATCGTGCTTATCATTCATATTCACATTAAATTCTAATTTTCCGGTTTCATGCATGTGTTTTTACATGGAACATGCTTATGATTATTCAACGATGGGACATGTGATTGGCTATCCATGTCTATTTTATTCTTATAGAATATTTGGAATGAAGGTTTAATGCCTTGAGGATTTTAATGTGTTTTGTGTTTTGATTTAGTAGGTGAAGATCCATGAGGGTGTGAACTCGCATGGATTTATTCAAATACTTTTGGACATATTTAGAATAATATTTTTAGAAAATAGTTATTTTTAGAAGATAGTTATTTTTAGCTATTTTTGTAAATAAAGCAAAAACACGTTATTTAAAGCATGCTCTCATGTATCTTCTATTTAGGACATAATAAGAAATACCTTTAAATACACAAACTTTGATGGGATTATCCATCAGAGTATGTGGGGGGAGATTGTACCCAATCTGATGTCGTCTCTTGTCTCTTTCTATCTCTGAGTACTTTTGTGTGATTGTGTTTCTGTAATATCCTCTACGTTCGTGCGTCTTCGGAATCTGGGAGTCAACAGAAGGCATCCTCCATCTTCTGTTATGTGAGTTTCGAAGGCTGATACTTTGGAGATGTCTAAAAGTCTGCATTGACAAGCTCGGAGAAGGTTAATGTATCCAGACGGCACATTACCTTTGCTCCGTCACCCACCTTCTTTTCTGTATCGATGGATAAACAGGTCCCATGCACACTACGATGATTCCTAAATCGGGTTGCCTTGCGTGGCTTACTGCCATGCATAAGTTTTGTTGAAGATTAGGATGCACCTCCGCGACCCACTAAAGTGGATATACACGAAGCTCCTAGCTTATCGCGCTGTACGCAGAAATCTGTGTGACGAGCTTTTTTTGCTCCACGGTGTCTTTGTGGGCGCTGGCTATGTCCTATTGCTCTGAGTAATCTATAATCTGAGATTCATTCGGCCAATTGAAAGGTCCTCTCTTATAGAATTGCTGAATGATGTGGGCATCCCAGCAAGCATGCTCATTTTGTGCGCCGCCGATTCTCAGAGATGCATTCCAGGGTCGAAAATCTACTAGAGAAGATATGGTGCAGTAGGAATACGAACGACATAAGCTATCCAGGTTCGTGGCCAAGTCTGGGCTTCATTGAAGATGATAAGTTCGAGCTTCTGCTTATGGTGCCGAGGGAAGCCCACTTTCACAAAGAGCTCGTGCCCTGGTCTGACCCTGCAGTTCTCAGAGAAATCCGTGTGAGGCGCACATGCTTACCAGATTGTGCCTTGTGGACACAACGTTGCTTCTGCTGCACGATGATGCTTGGAGGACACAGTACGAGCTGACATGGAGACGTGCTCGCCCATCATTGGATAAGTGCGTGCAGAAGTTAAGATGAGGCTTAGTTCACTAATCTAGAAATTAAAACGAGGTTAACATGGACTTCGAACACCCTTGAACTGAGGCGAACGGCAGTGCTTATGAATGAAAAACACTCTGTTCAACAACAGAAACTCAAGTTAGCTAAACATGCACCAAGAAGAAAACAAACCGTGTTGATAATGCTAGAGTACTTTGTGTGTGTTTTTTTTTAAAGAGGAAGTTCAGCCGAAATCTAATCTCCCTTCTTGCTTGAATTGATTGAAAGAACAATTGTACAAGTGAACGGGCATAGTACCCATGGGACTCGTATCTCACAAAACGACGGTTAGACTACCCAAAGGCGAACACTAGGAAGATAACCCGAAGGCCAGTGTAATGCCTTTGAGCATTACTAAACCTCCTTGTGTCCTTTGCTACTAGACAAGATATGGTTCCGTAGGAATACAAACTGGCTGCTAACTTTAGGGGCTCTCAATAATTTTCCATCATCTTCATGTAGATTCCTAACTCTAAGGAAGGGATGATTCAAACCTAGGAATCTTTGAAATGCTTGCATTCCCTAGCTGTCCTCATAGGTGAATTCAACATGATGTAAGCCATTACCAATTATTGGGCAACAAAAATGCCGATTCATTGAAGGAAGTACAAATTTTCAATGGCATCTTTTAAGATTGGCGGCCACCACTTTTTCTCATGGTTGAATTGCAATGTGAAAACAATTATTAGAAAGACCACATAGACATATTTAATGCATCTTAAAAAAAATTTATATCCTAGACACCACCAAAGTTTCCCTCTGCATTGATATTGCCCTCTTGGATCACTAATCTATTATTGTGCCCTTCAACCTTCTAATTAGGGATGGCAAGGCCATGCTTGGTACAATGTGGTAAGTGTATCCCAAGCATCCTTAGCTGTTCTCCAAGAGCGAATGTGAGGAATAATGGCACGTTTGACAGACAAGGATATCAATGCATGTGCTTGAACATCTCTGCCATCCCAATGAATTTGCTCTACAGTAGGTGCAACAAAAACTGCAGCACAAATAAGAATCTGCAAAATATCACCATCTTCGACACCATCTCCATCAGCTCTAGTACCTGTATTCGCAGGTGTAAGAGGACGTCTTTCGACACCCTGCACAATCAAAAGTCCTTTTGCGAAGAATACATGACGCATCATATAAGCCCACATAGGGTAGTTGGTACCATCCAACTTATCCTAAACAGCCAACATACGAAATACATCACTGCTTTCAGCCATGGCCACTGACTAAAATACCATGATGTAGAAAAATGACTGTATCTAAAAAAGTTGAACAAAACTACCCAAAAAAGTTTTGCTAGACATCTAGCAGACTTCAAGTTGCTTATATTGGTGAACCGAAACTAGTATATATCATTGGAACAAAAAGACGAAATAGCCTACTCAAGCACTATGATAGTGCATTCGGAGGCCGAAACGATCTCAGCTCGCGATTTCGACACCACACATCAAAGAAATTTTTATCTCCGAAGAAGCCTGAGTATGCTCAACAAATTTCGTGTAATTCTAAGAATGCAACCGGAGAGGTGTAGACGATGCCCTAGATGAAGCGGCGACCTGCTCTGATATCAATTGTTGGAGTAAAGATGTCTACAAAAGCACGTGAACAACACAAGGAAGAAGAAGAAGAAGAAGCTTGGAGCACAACACACAATATTGAATGTATTACCACTAGAATGTACAAAGATAAATAACCCGTTAGGGCTATATGCATATATACAAGATGGGGAAAAAAAAACTCCTAAAGAGGGGAAAAAGTGTCCCGACGGTCCTAGTGTGTTCACACACATGACTACCTAAATGTTAAGGAAACACTCACGAATTTGACGCAACAAACAAGAGAGAAACAGAATCTTCCGGAAAATCTATGCACAGGTGTACAATATGCGAAGTTAGTGCGCGGTGTGTGCATAACAGAGCAATTAACCGCGGCGGGTGCGTAAGGCGCGCATAACGCGAATTGAAGAATGACAGGGCAGAGGAGCGCCAAAGAAATTGTATATATATACAGCAAGATTTGAAGAACGCGACGCAGATATACACGGAGAGAGAATCGTAGATGATACATAGAGGAGAACGAGAGACTGAGAGAAGACGCCATAGATCGCGTATGAGTGAAGAGAGATTTAGAAGTTCTCAGAAGACGCCATAGATCGCGTATGTACAGATGAATAACACAAGCCTGAAGTGTCGGGTCTTTTCATCTTAAGAGAGATGGTAATAAGAAACTACTCACTGTAGGAGAGTTTCTGTAACTTGAGCAAGAAGAGGCCAAGCTTACTTGTACACATCTTCTCTAATCGAAAACACATGTTCATGTGGATGTCTGCGTGCAATCTTTACTTGTGAAGAATCTGAAGTTATTTCGTATTACGGTAGGAAGCTTAGTTTATCGTTAACTATCACGACTCGTTACTAAACGTGCTTCAGTACCTTCTCTGTAAACGCATGTTTAGGTGAATAACAGTTTACTCAGTAAAACATATTTCAGTAATTCTCGGTCAGTTACAGTTTCTCAGAAATCAGGATTTTCCGGTAGAACAACGAAGTATAACTCATAGCAGAGTTCGAAGCTTTGTATGAGAGATAGCTCATCTTGTAGCTAGACGCCTCTACTTTAAGCTGATCACAGTTTCCGGTGGAATGAAGATGTACACACAGTACAAAAGTTAACCGAAAAGTAGCACTTCAGAACTGTGAAGTTTCCAGAAGGAAGTTCATTCGGTGAAGGAAGCTCACACACTACTTCCTTACTTCACATAAGTTCATCTGAAGCAATTACGAGCAGAACTAAGTTTATTTCGGTGAAGTTCCGATAAGATTTCGGTGACGTCCAAGCGACAGTCTGGTGAAGTTCTAGTGGAACCTGAGTCGCAGAATAACATAGTTAAAGCGACGTTATTTAGGCTAAGCTACTGTTGATTACAGAGGTGTTCTAAATCACTCTAGTTTAGCATCCTATCACGGTGGCGCGGCAATTTCCGCAGGCCTGACAGAGTTCAAGCTTTGTCGCGAAACTCACCTTCAGGGCGAAAGTATTTCCGCAACAGTAGGCGTTAGAGCCGAAGTTTTCGCCAACAATTGGTAACAGAGCAGGTTAGTTTTCCCAAGAATCGATATAAGAGGCGGATCATTCCACGAGAGGAAGAAGATCATGGCAGATCATGTCCAAATTGATAAACTGGACAGAGATAATTATCCTGCATGGGTAATGCGCATGGAAGCCTTACTTATGAGTAAGGACTTAATGACGTACGTGACCGGAGAAGAAAAGAAACCCACTTTCGAAGATGATAGTCAACCGGAAAAAGAAGAACTAGACGCCCTAAAGCTATGGCAGAAGAAAGATGCAACGGCAAGAGCCTACATCTACAACACTGTGTCAGATCATCTACTACCGCACATTAGAGGTCTGGAGAAAGCAGAGGACATATGGAGCGCATTGGAAGATCACTTCCAGAATACTACGAAAGCTAGGAAAGCCAGCCTATGGTCCGAGTTCACAACGTTCAAAAAGAAGCCGAGTCAAAGCATCAGTGACTACGTCACTAAAATGAAGGATCTAGCAGATAGTCTCGGATCCATAAATGAAGAAGTTGAAGATCATAGATTGATAGCGCAAGTGCTCACAGGGTTGAGAGGAGATGAAAGGTGGAAACCTTTTGTACTATCAACTGAACTCTCCCTAAATCATTTTGTACCAGAGTTAAATCAGTTGCTTGGTTTGATGCTCACATATGAGCAAGACCTGAAAGGAGACGCAGACAAAGGACATAGCTCAGCAATGTATATGAAGAACAAGAAGAAAGAAAAGGGTAAGTCAAAAGACGAAGAAGAGTCGAGTTCTCAGGCCTATTACGCAAGAGGTAAAGGCACTGGCAGAGGAAGAGCAAGAGGAAGAAGCCGCCAGAATACCACCAAGAAAGCTTGCTGGATTTGTGGACTAAGTAACCATCTGGCGCATGATTGTTGGCACAATCAACAAGGATCAAATCAAAATCAAAACAACAATAGCAGAGGCAGTAGCGGAAGAAATCAAAGTAACTTCCAAAGAGGAAGACAAAGCCAAAGAGGAGGCTACGGTAGAGGTGGAGTAAGAAAAATAACCTGCAGGTATACACCACAACAGAATGGTGTAGCAGAAAGGAGAAACCGAACTCTAGTCGAGTTTGCACGAGCTATGCTAAAAGAAAAGAATTGCCCAGATTATCTTTGGGCTGAAGCTGTAAATACAGCTACATACTTGGTAAACAGGTTACCATGTACAGCGTTAGAAGGAATGACCCCTTATGAAGCTTGGTGGGGAAAGAAGCCAACACTTGATCACTGCAAAGTGTTTGGATCAGTAGCGTATGCTTATGTACCGTCTCAACTGAGACATAAGCTTGAACCAAAAGCAGAGAAATATGTATTCGTCGGATATGATGAGAAACAGATGGGTTACAGGTTATGGAGCCCTCTAACCAAACATTTACTGTTTCCAGGGATGTAACATTTGATGAACAGAAAAGCTGGTATGCAGATCAGAGTCATACAGCTGAAGAATTTGAAGAAGAGATAAAAAGAAGAGAGAAAGGAAAATCAATTGTTCAGGTAAACAAAGATGAAGAGGCAAGTACGTCCAGGACCGGAACAGGTATAAGGAACGAAGATGAAGACGGGTACTCAGACACACACGAAGAATATGAGCTAAGAAGGTCAAACAGAGTAAGAAGACAACCGGAAAGATACTCGTATGATACATCATATATAACTCAACAAGATTATGCATATATGGTTAAAGAAGAGGAGGAACCTCAGAGCTATGACGAAGCTAAAGGCAAGAAGCAATGGCAAGAAGCAATGAAAGAAGAATTCACCGCACTGGAAGAGAACAAGACATGGGAGCTTGTTCCTAAACCGAACGGTAAGAAAGTAATTGGAAATAAATGGGTGTTCAAAGTTAAGAAACTTGCAGATGGAAGGATAGCCAGACATAAAGCGAGACTGGTTATCAAGGGCTATGCTCAGACGCATGGCATAGACTATGACGAGACGTTCAGTCCGGTGGCAAAGATGTCAACCATAAGAACAGTGATTGCTATAGCAGCATCAAAAGGATGGAAGCTAAGTCAGCTAGATATAAAGAATGCATTCCTGAATGGATATATATCAGATGAAGTATATATGGAACAACCGGAAGGGTTTATAAGTTCCAGATACCCAACCTTTGTTTGCAGGTTAAGAAAAGCTCTTTATGGACTGAAGCAAGCTCCAAGAGCTTGGAACTATAGACTCGTGAAGTATCTGAACGAACTTGGATACCAAAGTTCGAAGGCAGATGCAAGTCTACTCATCAAAAGAACAGAAGAAGGAATGATCTACATTTGTATCTATGTAGATGACATAATAATTACAGGAACCTCAGATGCAGGAATCACAGAGGTAAAGAAACTGCTAGAAAAGGAATTCAAGATCAGTGACCTAGGAAAATTATCATACTTTCTAGGAATGGAAATCACATATACAGATCATGGTGTATATGTCACACAAGAGAGGTATCTCCTGAACTTACTGAAGAAGTTCAACATGGAAAATTGCAGAGAAGCTTCAACACCGCTTGAAGTAAACCATAAACTCAGTAAATATAGTGGTACAGAGTTTAAAGATATGAAGAAGTATCAATCGTTAGTAGGAAGCTTAATATATGCTACGCTAACAAGACCGGATCTCAGTTTTCCGGTGGGAGTTCTCTCACAGTTTATGCATTGTCCGACAGAGCAACATTGGGTTGCAGGACAAAGAGTTCTCAGATATATCAAAAGAACTATAAAGGAAGGATTATATTATCCTTTTACGTCAGATATAAAGCTCAGAGCATATAGTGACTCAGATTGGGCAGGAAGTCAAGATGACCGAAGATCAACGCACGGGTATATGATATACCTAGGAGATAAGCTGGTAAGCTGGTGTTCGAAGAAACAACACACAGTAGCTTTATCATCAACAGAAGCAGAATACAAAGGACTGGTAGAAGCATCAAAAGAAGTAATATGGATGCAGACTTTACTTAAAAGCATGGGTATAGATCAAAGTATACCGATCATACATGGAGATAATATGAGCTCGCTGTATCTTGCAGCGAATCCTGTGTTTCATGCAAGAACAAAACACATAGAGATTCAGTACCATTTCCTAAGAGAAAAAGTAATGGAGAAAGAGATAGAAATAGTCTACACTCCTACGAAAGATCAGATTGCAGATATTCTGACAAAGAGCTTGGATGGAACAAAAACAAACAGATTCAAAGAGATGGCAGGAATAAAAGAAAGAAAGATATATGAAAGACCGGAAGAGGTCAAATTAGTGATTGAGGGGGAGCTGTTAAGGAAACACTCACGAATTTGACGCAACAAATAAGAGAGAAACAGAATCTTCCGGAAAATCTATGCACAGGTGTACAGTATGCGAAGTTAGTGCGCGGTGTGCGCATAACAGAGCAATTAACTGTGGCGGGTGCGTAAGGCGCGCATAACGCGAATTGAAGAATGACAGGGCAGAGGAGCGCCAAAGAAATTGTATATATATACAGCAAGATTTGAAGAACGCGACGCAGATATACACGGAGAGAGAATCGTAGATGATACACAGAGGAGAACGAGAGACTGAGAGAAGACGCCATAGATCGCGTATGAGTGAAGAGAGATTTAGAAGTTCTCAGAAGACGCCATAGATCGCGTATGTACAGATGAATAACACAAGCCTGAAGTGTCGGGTCTTTTCATCTGAAGAGAGATGGTAATAAGAAACTACTCACTGTAGGAGAGTTTCTGTAACTTGAGCAAGAAGAGGCCAAGCTTACTTGTACACATCTTCTCTAATCGAAAACACATGTTCATGTGGATGTCTGCGTGCAATCTTTACTTGTGAAGAATCTGAAGTTATTTCGTATTACGGTAGGAAGCTTAGTTTATCGTTAACTATCACGACTCGTTACTAAACGTGCTTCAGTACCTTCTCTGTAAACGCATGTTTAGGTGAATAACAATTTACTCAGTAAAACATATTTCAGTAATTCTCGGTCAGTTACAGTTTCTCAGAAATCAGGATTTTCCGGTAGAACAACGAAGTATAACTCATAGCAGAGTTTGAAGCTTTGTATGAGAGATAGCTCATCTTGTAGCTAGACGCCTCTACTTTAAGCTGATCACAGTTTCCGGTGGAATGAAGATGTACACACAGTACAAAAGTTAACCGAAAAGTAGCACTTCAGAACTGTGAAGTTTCCAGAAGGAAGTTCATTCGGTGAAGGAAGCTCACACACTACTTCCTTACTTCACATAAGTTCATCTGAAGCAATTACGAGCAGAACTAAGTTTATTTCGGTGAAGTTCCGGTAAGATTTCGGTGACGTCCAAGCGACAGTCTGGTGAAGTTCTAGTGGAACCTGAGTCGCAGAATAACATAGTTAAAGCGACGTTATTTAGGCTAAGCTACTGTTGATTACAGAGGTGTTCTAAATCACTCTAGTTTAGCATCCTATCACGGTGGCGCGGCAATTTCCGCAGGCCTGACAGAGTTCAAGCTTTGTCGCGAAACTCACCTTCAGGGCGAAAGTATTTCTGCAACAGTAGGCGTTAGAGCCGAAGTTTTTGCCAACACTAAATATATCAACAATTGTTTGGAACATGATCCACTAATCAATGGATCAAAACAAATAGGTAGGAAATTGATCCAAGGTCATAGACTTGCTATTTTAGTCTCTACACATGTTCAGTATAATGAACAGTGCTCTGAGCATGATAGCAATTAGCTTAATTCATTTTGGTGGTGTCTGATTGACTTAGACAGTTACCAATCATGAGTGATTTCAAGGAAAAAGATGAACTACACGTTGAGTATGATGTTTAGCAAATCATAGGACTTTCCTGATATTTTTGGGATGCATCAATCAACAGACCAGAGAGTAATGAAGTGAATATATCTCACGATTTAGAGAAGCAATGATAATGAGATTTTGTAGCTATAAAGTGGACAATATACTAAATCTATGATGCTTTAAATCATGACAAATGATCAATCATACACTAAGAACAAGCTCTGTGAAGATCATTGTACTGATGTAGTCATGGCAGAGAAGTGAAGTTAAGATGTAATGAAAATGTATGTATTAGATCACATAGTTATCTTGCACCAACAACTCCCCCTCAAGCTAACATGCTTGGTATTCATTCCTTATAGAACCATCTGAATTTTTCTTGATTTTATATATCCACCTGGATCCTATTACCTTCAGGCTTGGCTTCTTGGGAACCATAAGCCATCCTTGTATATGCAGCTCCTAATCTGTTTGTTCTTATGAACTCTAACGGAGTCTTGTAGGGACCTTCAAAGGTATGTAACTAGGCTATTCATGAAGTGCCTATGGGTATTTCCATGCTAAATGACATTTCTGAGTAACTCATCTCTGAGATCAACACATAAGGATAGTCATTAAGATGTTGAGCCCATGACCTAGCAGTATTATTGACACTAGATTCATATGACGTGATGCTTTGTCTATCTTGTCCAAGGTGTTTTCCGGACCTAAGGTTCATATACTTTGCTGATCATCCCAATTTTCACAAGTAAAACCACGTTGCTAGGTCATTATGTATTATTTACTTTGTCTTTTTGATTTTTTTTAATGTAATTCTTGTCTCAATAGGGGCATTGTAAGGATCACTTAAGTTTGTCGCAATTGATATTCTTATCGATCAAGTTATGTTCTGTTCCACTTAGGTTATCTTTTATCTATCTTAATTAGCCTTCAACTTGAGAAATTAAAGGGTCTTGATTACTTCCATGCCTATCATAGTCCTAAGTTAATCTAATTTGCCAGCCGCACTTAGCCTATGCTAAGAAATTGACTAAGGGAGTTCGTACACTTCCAACCTCAAGCATGATGCTTATATCAATGCCCTAGCATTCAAGATGTGTGCTCCCAAGCATGCCACTTACGACAAGATTGCTTTAGCCTTGATAAGGAGTGTCAGATGCCTACTTTAACGTCAAATTTTAGCTCGAAATAGTTCAATTTTTGCAAACCCTAAAAATTTTTGAAATTTTCTATCTATCGTGATGGATAGGTTTGTCTGTCATGATAGACAATATTTTCCATCACGGGTTTTCTATCATGATGGATAGGTCTATCATGATAAACTGTGTGTCTATCACGATAGATTGCATGTCTATCACAATGGACTTCCTGTCTATCACCCGGTCTAACGTGATGGACTGCCTATCTATCATGATGAATTGTTTGTCTATTGTGATGGACTACCTGTCTATCGGGATGGACAAAGTCTATTGTAATCTCTATCTATTGTGAGTCCTATCTATTGTGATAGACTAAATTTTCACGAGTGTCTATCTGTCATAGGGTGTCTATCGTGATGGATAGACTGTCTATCACAATGTATTGAATTTTATGGATGTGCATGTGTTCTACTCTACTATGATGAACTTTGTTTTAGCAAGTACTCCAATTTTCTTTCTATCATGATAGGTAGAGAGATTTGTCTTGAGTGCGTGCATAGAGATGTCGTGCATGTTGTAGTTGCTGCTGTTGCTGTTGATACCAATACCTACCAAAAAACTCAAAGAACTACTGAAAAAAAAGCACACAAACACACTCTCACGCTCTCTCTCACAAGTGAAATGAGGGGAATGCAATGAAGGTGAGGATATGACCAAAGAGATGAATTTTTCATGGAGATGGAGATGGAGGTGGGGGGTGAGTAAGGAGGATACAGACGATGGTGAAGGAGGTAAAAAGGAAAGAAAAACAAGAAATATACCTATGATTCCAACTTCGAATCTCTACATTTTACCATCACACGCTTGTCCTCAAAGCTCGCTCATCGGCAATGGTGCCAAATTTGGTGTCACTCTAGCATAATATTGAGTACCAACATGAGGAGATCCACCTCATAATTGTCCATCTCCAGAGATGTGACGGTGGTATGATGGCCATGAGCAAGTGGCATACACAAGTAAATGAGTGTGAAGCACACTAGCATGCACACACATACACATACATGCATATACAAGGTAAGATAAATAGAGAGAGAGAACAATGGAATCTATTGCTCAACTGATTTTCTTACAATGTTACTTCAATTCTCTCAAAATCCATCCCCAAAAGTAAGCTCTCTAGCTCCTTTCATAGTTTTTAGCTAGCTTTGGTCCTATTCAGACAAGTGTCTAGCTTGGTTCAAAATTAGGTTCTCTAGCTCATTTTGGGGCTCAAACTTACTCAAAAAATTATAAAAGTTGATACATAGGAAAATCTACTGCTCCTCACACTCAAGGACTCCTTGAGTTGAACAAAATGGAGTCTATTCTACAAAAAATGGGATTTACAATGGAATGTAGTGATGCCAATCATTGTTTATTGTATGTTTAGTTTGCAAAAAAGAATACTTGGCCTACTCGCTAGATCTGCATTGAATTCACTACTTGCTTGGTCCTCCTAGGCCTTCTCTCCTCCCTTGCCTCATGCTACTTTGGCACGTAAGTCCTCCTAGGTTGCTAACATGGGCTATGTGCTAGAATTCTCATTACTCCATTTGTATTTTAGTGATCCGATCCCCATCTCAAAAGCTTTGATAGTTCTAGGATTTAAAACATATGTTTGATTCCTGAAGCCAATGGAAAATCTCTCAATACTTTCTTTGTAATTTTTCCTTTCTCATTTCCTTTCTATCGAGAAGATTGACATTTTGGACATGTCAAAGAGTCTACATATTGACCTCTATATAAAATACAATTTTTGGGACAAGCATGTATAGAATGATACTTTACAGCAAGACTACAAATCATCTTCTTCATTTTATCATGTGATGTAAGAAGAGCATTGTTGCTCGATAAAAACTTTTCAGATAGTAGCCTATAACTTCATGAAAAGGAAAATGATTATTATAAAAAACATACAAAATATAGATGGAAAAGAAAAAGAACTATTGATATAATATATCTTAATGGTGCGAAAATAGATACATTAGTCAATCCAAAATGATCTTAAATATTAAGAATAAGGAAACTTTCACGTAATTGTGTCAAATGACTTCCTTCATAGATGTGATTTAGATATTTTTCTTGAAGATATTTCTTGTTTTCAGTAATATCAACACTCGCTTTCATTTTGATATTGATCCTTCACAAAATCTACCATGCCATCATCATCATCATAAATATCATGTTATTTTTGTTCTTTTGAATATACTTCTCTTAATTTTTCATATTCCACAGAATCAATTTTGCATTAACTCCTCAAGAATGCTTTTGATATATGAGGTCTTGCTAGTAACTTTGAATAGTGTGATGAAATATCATCGATATGATATGTTGGACTCTACATACATGATTAAAAAACATTAGTATTCCCTATATGTATGAAAAACAAATTTTATACAAAAATGTAAATACATAAGTAGAGACACATAGATATAATGATCAAATTTAAGTTTCATTAGAAGAGTCTCACATAACACTATGAATTTTCATGCTACCTCTAAATGCTCTTAATAAACTTGTAAAAATCCCACAGTTAGATCAAGATTTTGACTTAATATTTTTGATAAACCACTTGCATTTAGGTATCTCCAAGACCTACTTTTCCCCCTTATATTTTTTGAAAAAAGTTCTAGAGCTCCTCCCTTAATTCCTACTCCCACTTGAGGATCAACTTCAAAATACCATATTTATAACTCAAAATTACTCAATACGGAGTTCGTATGAGAAAGTTATGTCCAATCAGGCTTCTAAGTGTCAAAAGAGGCAAATAAGACCTCTCAAACAATCGTAATTTTTTGCAGACTAGGCAGCCAAAAAGTCATGTTTTTTTACAAGTCCAACAACCAGAGAATTTTGATTCTCTCAAAATCTAACGAGCATAGAATCATGAATTTCTTAAGTTCCACTAAATCAAGAGAATTGTGAATTTCTCAATTTTCCCAAGTCCAGAGAATCGCAATTTTCTCAAATCCTCTCAATCTAGAGAATCACGAATTTCTCGAATCCTCTCAATCCAAAGAATCATGAATTTCTCAATTTTCCCAAGTCCAGAGAATTGCGAGTTTTTCAAAATCTATAAGCCAAAGGATCGCAATTTTCTCAAATTTTCAAAGTCCAGAGAATTGCAATTTTCTCAAACTCCAAAATGCAGAGAATCGCGAATTTCTCAATTTTCCCAAGTCTAGAGAATCAGGATTTTCTCAAACTCCAAAATGCAAAGAATCATGAATTTCTCAATTTTTCCAAGTCCAGAGAATTGTGATTTTCTCAAAATCTACAAGCCAAAGGATCACGTTTTCTCAAATTTTCGAAGTCCAGAGAATCGCGATTTTCTCAAACTCCAAAATGTAGACAATTGTGAATTTCTCAAATTTCCCAAGTCCAGAGAATCGCAATTTTCTCAAACTCCAAAATGTAGAGAATCGTGAATTTCTCAATTTTCCCAAGTCCAAAGAATCATGATTTTCTCAAAATCTACTGGCCATAGGATCACGATTTTCTCAAATTTTCCAAGTCTAGAGAATTGTGATTTTCTCAAAATGCACAATTCCAAAGAATTGCAATTTTCTCACTTTCAAAGAATTTCGACTTTTCTCAAAAATTTTTAGGCGTGAAAAAAAATTGAATTTTCTAGAGAATCGCAATTTTTTGAGAAAGTCACAATTTTTTGAATTTTTAGGTGGGAATTTTGAATTTTTGCACAAAGCCCCAAATGTGCAAAAAATCGTGAAAAACACAAGCGCATGCACTCGCAAGCACTTTCTTGCTCTTTCTCCCACACATGAGAAATGATGTGAAAATGCACTCAAAAACGAGAAAAGGTTTTATGAAGATGAAGATGGTGGTGATGATGATGACAAAGATGGAGAAGAAAAATCAGAAAATGAACAAAAAATGACTATTTTTTACCTTCCAACATCACAAATCTACGATCTTACCATCACAATGCTCGTCCTTGAGCAACACTCCCTGACAACGGCATCAAAATTTGGTGTAGCTCAAGCATAAGCACCACCTCCTTTACTTGTCAATCCGTGGAGACCTGAGGAGGATATGAAGATCATGAGCAATTGTGGTGAGCAAATGTGAGTGACAAGCATATACATGCATGCACACACACACACGCACACAAGGTAAGATAGCAAAGATAGGAACAATGGAAGTTTCTATTAGCAAGCTCAAGAAAATACAATGCTGAAGAATGAGTTCACTCTCCACTAACTCTCTCGAAGATGCTAACCCCAAAAATCAGCTCTCTAGTTCTTTTATAGTTTTTGGACTAGTTTTGGTCCTGTCCAGTCCTAGTGTTTGGCCTAGTTAAAAATTAGGTTCCAAGGCTTATTTGAGGGCTCAAACGAAGTCTAAAAATTATGAAAATTTATACATAGATACTTCCAATGCTCCTCAAACTTGAGGACTCCTCGGCTTGCACAAAATGGAGGTACAAAAATATGAAATGATATTTACAATGGTTTTAGTCATCAAAATCACTCTTTTTGTAGGGGTTTCTTTTGAAAATTTGACATCCACTTCTTGGAGCTCCCTACTTGCTCCTTCTTCTTGTGTATCCACTTCTTCGACACGTTCTTGCACCTCGTTCTTGACCTTGAGTACTAACAACATTCCACTAAATATGTATCTTAAAATAGCTACAAACTACTCTAAATATCTCTTAAAGTTTATAAATGTATTAATTTATGTATTTACATTTTCTATCTATTAAAATTCTCAATCATACACATGCATACTATTGTGAATTAAGAACCAATATTGAATCAAAAAATCTTAATAGATTTTCATTCTCAATCATACACACACATACAATTACAGATATTATTTTGAAGTAAGAATCAATGTTGAGTCAAACATTTACAATAGACTTTAATTCTCAATCATATTGATACACACACATACAAGTACACATACCATTGTGAAATAAGAATCATGTTGAGTCAAACAATTACAATAGACTTTAATTCTCAATCATACACACACATACATTTACACATACTATTGTGAAGTAAAAATCAGTGTTGACTCAAACAATCACAATACTTTAATTCTCAATCATACACACACATACATTTACCCTTACTATTGTGAAGTAAGAATCAATGTTGAGTTGGACAATCATAATAGATTTTAAATTCTCAATCATATGCACATACACTTACACATACTATTGTGAAGTAAAAATCAATGTTGAGTCAGAAAATCACAATAGATTTAAAATTCTCAATAATATGCATATACACTTACACATACTATTGTGAAGTAAGAATCAATGTTGTCAAAAAATCACAATAGATTCTAAATTCTCAATCATATGCACATACACTTACATATACTATTGTGAAGTAAGAATCAATGTTGAATCAAACAATCACAATAGATTTTCATTCACAATTATACACTCATATGCACATACACATCCTATCAAACGAAACTTTGTTGGATCCCTTAAGAAGTCAAGGTTTTGAGAATGTGTTAATTGAAAGAACGTGGAGAAGCTTATATGAGGTAGAAAAGTGAGTTTCGAAGCGACGAAGTTTGGTCTAGCCAACCGGCACAAGACCAGCCCTTGAGCTTATGGATACTCAAATAGACCTTATAGACATGTGCTAAGTACAATAAACTGCACTATGTACTTTGGAGCATCAAGGAAAAAGATTCGATACAAAACAGATAGGTTTGCACATCGACTAGCTCAAAAAACTTACTATCTTTGGAAGCGACAATGAACTTCAAATGCTCATAGCGACAAGCATGTTTACAATTAGAAAAAATAATTTTATGGGAGTGTTAGCAGCAGACAAGGGAGTCAACGAAGATCTGGCAAATAGGCCAGTAATTTTCCTCATGAAGAAGCAAGTACGAGCACTCAACGCAGATCTAGCACTAAGGCAACCTTTAAATTTTCAAATCCTTTACACCCATTTAAAGTGATTTTCATCACTAAACACCATTGTAAATACCAATTCATCTTTTTGTAGCTCCATTTTGTGCAAGCCAAGGAGTCCTTGAGCTTGAGGAGCTTTAGAAGTATCTACCTGCCAATTTTCATATTTTTTAGATATCGTTTGAGCCCTCAAATAAGCCCTGGAACCTAATTTTTAACTAGGCCAGACACTAGGTCTGGACAGGGCCAAAACTTAGCCAAAAACTATAAAAAGAGCTAGAGAGCTCATTTTTGAGGTTAGATTGTAATTGAAACGACTTGTAAGAGCATTTTTGAAAGTAATTGAAAAACTCCATTGATTCTCACTCTTTGTCTTGCCGTGTGTGCGCGTGTGTGTGTATGTGTGTGCATGCTAGTGTGCTTCTCACTCACGCACTTGTGCCACCACTTGCTCAAGGTCTTCATACCATCCTCACGTCTTCCCGGATTGACATTAAAGGAGGTGCTACTCATCATTGAGCTACACCAAATTTTGGCGCCGTTGCCGGGGATCGAGGTTTGAGGACGAGCGTGTGATGGTAAGACGTAGAGTTGACGCGTTGGAGTTGTAGGTATTTTCTTCACTCTCAACGATTTTCTTTTACTTTCTTCTCCATCTTCATTTCCATCATCATCATCACCATCTACCACCTCCATCTCCATCATCGCAAAAATTTCTGTTTTTTGATCATATCACCTTCCCCACCTCATTTCCCTCATTTCACTTGTGAGAGAGAGCGAGAGAGCGATATTGTGTGTGCAGATTTTGCATGTCTCTTGAGTTTCATTGCAGGTTCTTGCCGTATCATCATCCCCAGCTTCCCGCGCAGGTACGAAACTCGACGCAACTGTCTCGCGGTCGCAGGCTTCTGTCGATCGCGACTGACAGAAATTTTTGGCTTTTTACAAAATTGAGTGCACCACTAGAACAAGCACAAAGAGCACATCCTAAAACATTAAAAACAGTAGAAAAATTCTGAGGTTTTCTGTCAATTGCGACCGACAGCCTCTGTCAATCGCGACTGACAGACCCTGTCAATCGCGACCGACAGACCCTGTCAATCGCGATCGACAGACCTCCACGATCGACTGACTGCCACGTAGGACCCTGTCAATCGCGATTGACCCGTCGATCGCGATCGACAGCCACGACCGACACCTCTGTCAGTCGCGATTGATACCGTCGATCGCGATCGACTGAAATTCCACGATTGATTGACTTTTACGCGTAGCCACGTGTCCATCGCGACTGATAGGCCCCCGATTGACTGAAATTTCGGTGAAAAAACCGGAAGACGTGTCGATCGCGATTGATACTGTCGATCGCGATTGACAGCCACGATCGACTCTGTCGATCGCGATTGACACTGTCGATCGCGACTGACAGGCCCGACGGACACCTCTGTCAATCGCGATTGACAGACCTGTCGATCGCGATTGACAGGCTTTTCGGCCAAAAATTAGGGTTTGTTTTTGTTCAAAATTGGGGATAATTTTGGGGCAAAATAGTCAATCCATTAGCATTATTGAAGTTCCTACACTTGTGTTTTGGGAGAAATTCCTTGGATCTGTCAGCCAGTTTGAATCTTGTGTTAACCCCCTAAACCCTGAACAGTCATAACTTCTTCATACGAAATCAATTTTTTAAGCTCTAGGGCTTGTTGGAAAGCTCGTGGCATCTACTACAAGCCCTCAACTGTTTTTTATAAAGATAATACGTTGACTTTCAGATAGAGTATTTTGAAGTTGACCATATCCAGGGGGATCAAAGTCAGGGGTCTTTAGGATTGTTTTCTTAAAAATCACTATGCAAGTTTGTGTGTGTGCTACAGGAATGAAAATCATTGGTTCTGTCATTGGAATTTAAATCTTAAAGCTAACTGTGGAATACTTACAGATCTATTGAGAGCATCGAAAGGCGTTCTAAGCAAGTGTAAGTGCAAGCTTGGGAACACACTTCCTGGGCACTCAAGGGCAACCGAGCAGGAAACCAAAGGTTGGAAACTTTTAACCCCCTCTGTCAATTCATAGCCTAGGCTAAGAACGACTAGAGGTAGGAGTAAGTCAGGGCGACGATAGGCAGTTATCAAGTTGAAGACTACCTAAAAACTCAAGTTCAAGCTAAAAACTTAATCTCTGTACTGTCGATAACATAAAGGAAAAGAACCTAACGTGGAACGATCAACCTGAAAGCACGAAGAACATTCAAGTATTCCTGACGATGTAATATCAGACAAGACCTTAAACACGAGAAATAACTAAAAAGAATCAAGTGACTGATACCAAGTGATCGGCAACGAGGTTGTACTCTGGGCAAAGAATTGGGCTACTTAGATAGGCATATGAACCTTAGATCAGGACGACATCTAGTAAGGGAGAGACAAAGCCTTAGGTCTTCAGAGGCTAGTGTTAACCACACTGCTAGGTCTTGGGCCCAGCAGTTGAGCCACCACTCGTACTACCCTAGCTCTGAGACCAGTGAGTCAGAGATGTCTCAAGGCATGGACAGACCTACAGGAAGTTCAGGAGTGCCTTACTTGCACAGGGTAGAAGGCCCATACAAAACACAGTTGGAATACCTTAGGACCAACCGATTAGGTGCTAGCATCTATGAGCACGGCCTAGGAAGATCCGTGGTCCAGATTAAAAACCCAGACCAATCCATAGGACTAGAGCACCCAACTGTCAAGTTTGAAAATGGTGCATACCTGGACAAAGAAGGAACCATATACGTAGTCACCAGTCACCCAGATCGGACAGATGAATTTGGAAATGTAATCTCAGAAGCAGACTTAGGTGACTTGGAACAAGGAAACATGGGAGTAGAACCTAGAACCCCCCGAGGTAAATCAGTTCTCACGAGGATTATCACGCCTGAGTGGGTTCCCCAAGACAACAAGAGCATAGAGTTGCTCCTCAATCGAGAAACTGACGAAGCCTTTTGGAGGTATAAATCTAATCAGCCAACGGATATAGGGAATATCATGATCTACGAGTTTAAGGACCCTGATAGCCCAGGCAGAGTGACCTACCTAGATCACGCTTCAGAACGGATCTTTGTGGTTACGGAAAATGATAGGCATGCTTACACTTGGAAGGGTGAATTCATTTTCCCCCAGCCAAGATTGAATGTATCCTATGGTCACCCTGGGGCTGGAACATCCCAAGCTCATGGTATGCAAAGAGACAGAAGCAGAGATAGACCAGAAGTAAGCTTTGCTAACCCAGTGGGCAGAGAAAGAACGAGGACGGAGACGAATCGAGTAGAACCTGAGATACTTAGAGCTCACAGAAACCAAAGAAATGTGGATGGATTTCCTTTGTCGAGGCCTAGAGAGCACACAAGAACTTTGAGACCAACCCAGCTAGTTAAGTCCATGAAGAATTACTTTGATGGCACAGGAGATCCCTACGATCATGTGGCGGAATTCAAGCAAGTCCTGAGAGCTGAACAAGTGGAGGATCTATTCACACAGTACAATGCCTTCGGTCTAACCCTTAGGAACACAGCACTTACATGGTTTCAGCCATTGGATGAGCGACAATTCAGGTGTATAGACCAACTCCTAGAAGCCTTCATTGTAGAGTTCTCTAAGAGTGGCATAAGACACAATACCTCCTCACTGATTCACAGCTTCAAGCAAACCCCTCAAGAGACCGTGAGACTTGCAGGAAGAAGATTTAGGCAATACCTTGAAAGATGTCCTGTTTCGGAGCTACCCACATCTGCCAAACAGGTAGCCTTGTTCCTTGATGGATTGCTGAGTACGAAATTGAGATCCTATGTGTATCTGAAGGACCCTAGGACTATAGAAGAGTGTGTACGCATGTGCATTGACATCGAAGATAACCTAGGGGAAGAACTAGAGCTTTCCAAAATCTACAAAGATTCAGATAGTGCATCTAGTCACTCTTCCACGCAATCCACATCAATTGAGGAACTCGCAGAGAAAGTGGCCCAGAAATTAGGTGTAACTAGCAAACAAATCCCAAGGTTTGCTCCTGTGAAAAGGTGCTATACATGCGGTGGTGACCATATGGCGAATGTCTGCCCTATTATGACTCAGCCCCAAGTAAATCCTAGTAGCCAGTACTGCACCATAGAACGGCGATACACCAATCACACCGCACAAGATTGCCCATACAACAAGCAGGCAGTTAGGCAACCCTACCCTCAGCCCTACCAACAAGGCAGATACCAGAACCAGAATCCACCACCACAATATGCTAGACCCCAACAAACCTACCAACCACAATATCGGGCCCAACAGAGACCCCAACCGGTGCTAGTTCAAAAGCCTCCAAACCCAGCTAATGTGATTCCGGTAAAGTATACCGCTGTAGAAGAGAACCTGAATAGAGCCTTAGTCCCTGTAACATCCTTGCTTTCTGAAAATGACCTCAGTGACCATAGCTTTGATTCCGCACAGGTCGATAGTCCCCAGGCTTACTACATGCAGTCTCTAGAACATGGTGAGTCCTACTATAGTGAAGAGCCAAATGAAATAAGTTGGGAGTCAGATTACACGAATGTCATGTATGCAAACCCCAACCCTAGGCCTCAACCTAGGCAAGTAAGACCTCCATTCCCAAGAGGACCATGCTACAGATGCCAAGGAGACCACCTCATTCGTGATTGTCCCTTACCTCCACCTACACAACCCCAGTCAGTGACGATCCAAAGCTTTTGCCAAGATTGTGGAAAAGAGCATCTCTTACGAGATTGCCCTAAAAATCCTAATAACATGCCAAAAATCACTCCCATTAATGTGATTGGGTTGGTTGTAGATTCCTCAGGGAGCGTGACTTCCACTGCACCAGTACAAGTAATCACTAGAGCCCAAGCACTGCAGCAAAACCAGGATGTAGGTCAGGAAAAAAACCCGGAGGCTAGTGAAACCGAGAGCATAACCAAGAAAAGGACTAGAGCATGGAAAGATAGTCGGGAAAGAATGAAAAGACAATGGGCTAAAAAGATGAGTGAACTTGAGGAAAGCGTAAGAGAAACAAGAGCCAGAATAACCGAACTCACAACTCAAACTCCCTCTCACACTACTCCACCACCACCACTCCCATCTCCATCCGACCCACCACCTTCCAACCCGCCTCATACGACTCCACTACCCCCCAAAGTAGGATCAGTCCTAGCTGATCCCACTCCCGAAGACCTTAATATGATGCTGAAAGCATATCAGGCCAGAATCCAAGAAGGGCCAACCATAACTGATCATGAAAAATGCTACCCTAGAGCCGAGCTAGAGCTTGAACGAACTAAAATTTGTGCTAAGATGGTGGAATTGGCTCAAGCCATGTTCGAAGCTAGCCGCCTCTTTAACATCTCTAGCTCAGCTAAGACGCAGTTACATTTTGATGGACTGCTAGAAAGAATAGAGATGCTAATTACACAATCAGAAAAGGAACCTGCCCCTCAAAGAAAGGAAAAGACAAGAGAACGGAAAAGCCAGCCTCTTCAGGAAGCCCAGGTGCCTCCTCAAGAAGCTGATCCTTTCCCTCAAAAGGCAGATGAGCCTCCCTCGAAAACCTACGTACCTCCACGGGTTGCCTACATTCCTTCTCAGGAAGCGTATGAGCCTGTTAGGAAAAGTAATAGAATAAGTAATCCTCCCCAGGAAGCTTGTGCTCCAGCCATCTATGAGAACAAGGAGAGAGTCAACAATAGAATAAGCCCTCCTTCCCAATTTGCTTATGTG
Organism: Ceratopteris richardii; assembly: GCA_020310875.1. NCBI lineage: Eukaryota > Viridiplantae > Streptophyta > Polypodiopsida > Polypodiales > Pteridaceae > Ceratopteris > Ceratopteris richardii. The sequence continues at coordinate 94,329,503 of CM035423.1, forward strand.
CCTAATTCTACGGAGCCAGACACTTCTTCTTCTATGAATCGGTTTGCACCAGACTTCCTACGAGAGATTCAAGAAGACAAATGGGATAACGAAAGTGAAGTTGCCCCTCCTTTTGAACTTGTGGACGATGCACACGACCAATTCCCACAAGACATCCCATCTATTTACGGGGAACATGAGAGTACTCAGTCTCACGAGAGATTGGACTTTGAGTCTAATTCCATACAAGAGCTACCCCACTTCACAGGCCCATGGGAAGCAAAGTCCACGTGTATGAGAGCACCCACAGTCATGGTAAGGAACGACGACTCAGTCATACCTAGGAACACAGAGGTAGTAAAGAACGCCAAGGTGCAGCGCGATCTCACTTTGGAAGAACTGCCTAAGAATAGACCAAAAGCGCGGAAATATGTAGCCAGTCAAGTAACTGAAAGTGCACAACCACGTTCCCGGGTAGGATCCCATAGGACAGTGCCAGAAATTCCCTTGGACAAAATAGGAGATATGTGTGAAGGTGAAGAAGGGAACACCTATCTTCCCATCACCTATCAGGAGTACACCACCAAGGCAATTTTGGACTCAGGTGCAGGAGTTGCAATTGCCACTACTTCCCTTTGGAAGCGTTGGGGCAAGCCAGCACTCAGGCCAACGAGGATGAAATTGCAAATGGCCGATGGTCACATAGAGAGACCCCTAGGATTGCTAGAAGGAATAACTCTCACCACTTGTGGTGTCGAGTTTGAGCATACATTTGCCATATGTGACTTCAGCAAAAATCATGCCTATGAGATGATTTATTCTTTGTACCTACAGCACTTAGGTGTTACGACCAAAGTGAATCTCAAAGATTACTCTCATAGAGATGTACCTCCTATCCAGTGGAATCCCATCCATAGAGCCAAAGATGATACAGAATCCGTGCATTCCATAGGGTCAGGATCCTCATGGATGCATGAAGACACCCACTTATGGATGTGCAAAGTAGCAGTAGAGGAAGAGAAGAGAGAAAAGGCCAGAGAAATAGGTGCAAACAAAACCCATAGACCCATTCAAGACCCAGCCTATGCACCTGTAGTTTTTCCAGACGAGGAATTTGAACCCCATGGCTGGGCAGAAATTTTAGCAACAATGGACGTAGCCATCAATGAAGAACAATGGACACCTCACTGTGATGAGGATGGCTATGACATTTCAGTCTTCTCCATAGAGCCAATCATGGGAGAGGCAGTACTAGAAGAATGCGAACCTAGCCCTGATGCATTTAAGGATGCAAGTGACTCCGATCTAGAGTCAATCATTATGGACCCACCATTTGCATCAGATGAAGAATACTTCCATGAAGTAGAATTTCAACCCCAGAGGCATGGAGAGGTTACAAATGACGTAAGATTAGCAACACATGTGACCCCGAAGGAAGAAGGAAAGAAACGAAAGAAGAGAGAAGCCTCACCAGAAGAGGAAGAATCTTTGTTTGAGGTCCCAGAAAATTTTAAGAAGTATGAGATAGATGACAGGAGAGTCATGATAAGAATGCCTAAACGAGAGGCACAATCAGGAGAGACCTATGATAACAAAGAAACCACCAAGAAAATAGTAGTGGCCCTAGAAGAAGGAGAGGAGAGATGCACGTACATAGGCCATGACCTAACAGAGGAAGAAGAGCACGAATTGATTGCCTTGCTAAGAGAATATAGAGATGTATTCGCTTGGAGTTACAAGGATTTGAAAGGTGTCGATCCTGATATATGCTCACACACTATCCCCATGACCTCAGATGCCAAACCCTCTAAGCAAAAGCCTTATACATATAACGATAATTACGCTGCTAAGATCAAGGAAGAGATAGATAGACTGATCGAAGCTGGATTTATCTATGAAATTGAGCACACTGAATGGGTATCCCCCATCGTAGTGGTGCCCAAGAAGAATGGCAAACTGCGCGTGTGCATTAACTTGAAAAAGGTTAATGCAGCCACAATTCGAGATAACTATCCGCTTCCCATCACAGAACATATCTTAGAAAGAGTGGCAGGCAAGGAAGTGTACAGCTTCCTTGATGGATTTTCGGGCTACAATCAAGTAGCCATAGCTCCAGAGGATCAACATAAGACAGCCTTTGCCACAGAATGGGGCATTTTTGCTTTTAGAGTAATGCCATTTGGGCTTACCAATGCACCAGCTACCTTCCAGAGGCTGATGTGCCATGTATTTAAAGAGTTCCTGAGGAAGAGTTTAGAAGTCTATGTTGATGATCTTTGTGCTCATTCCAACATTAGACAAACCCATATCCCTGAACTCAGACAAATCTTTGACAAATGTAGAGAATATCAAGTCTGCCTGAACCCAGAAAAGTGCGTTTTTATGGTCAGGCAAGGCAAGATTCTAGGACACATAGTGTCAAAGAATGGCATATCTACCGACGAAGAAAAAGTGAGAGCCATAGCAGAGCTACCTAGGCCAAAGAATGTCAAGGAAGTACAAGCTTTCATGGGGCATTGTGGCTATTACCGACGATTTATACACATGTATGCTGTCATTGCAAAGCCCATGTACGGACTTCTGACTAACTTTGAGTGGATGGATGAATGTGAGAATTCCTTCCAGGAGCTTAAATGAAGATTATGTTCAGCACCAATCTTAAACACACCAGATTGGAATAAACCATTCCATGTTCATGTGGATGCATCCAATTATGCCATTGGGTGTGTGCTTGCTCAACCTACTGGTGAAGGTAATATGGATCTTCCAATTGCCTATGCCAGTAGACAATTGAATGCGGCTGAACGTAATTACACCACTACAGAGCGAGAAGGATTAGGCATGGTATATGGAGTTAAGAAATTTAGACACTATTTGCTTGCAAATAAGTTTAAATTTTTTACTGATCATCAGGCATTGTTATATCTTGTAAACAAGCCATGCAATATAGGAAGATTAGTAAGATGGTTTCTCTTGCTAATGGAATATGACTTTGAGGTAGTGGTGAGGAAAGGGAGGACTCATTTAAGAGCAGATCATCTCTCTAGGCTCACATCGGGAGAAGCCCCACAAGGAGTATCAGATGACCTTCCTGATGCTTACTTGTTTAATTTGGAAGTGGTGCCGCAGTGGGCTAAGCCATTGGTACCAGTACTGACATACGGGCCTAACCATCCAGTGGTAAACACACGGAATAGAGAGGTTGTAAGAGCCCAAAAGTACCACATAATGGCAGGAAGCATGTACAAGCACACAGATCAAGGGATCTTGGCTTGTTGCGTAGAAGAGGACGAGTACGCTAAATGGTTGCAATTAGCACATGTAGGTGCACTAGAGCAACACCATTCAAAGCAAAGAACTTTACAGACCCTAAGGAGACTCGGAGTGCATTGGCCGACTATGGAAGCGGATGTCCAAAAGTTGTGCAAGGAATGCCCAATCTGTTGCACTAAGCCACCTGTGGAACACGCCACTCTGTATCAAGTATCCATTGTGCCAGAGTGGAGCGACCCTCTAGTATCCTTCCTGAGGACAAACACATTCCCTCCAGACATGAATCTGGCGAGGAAAAGGAGTTTAGAACAAGAAGCTCAGGATTACTCACTCATTGGTGATACTCTATATAAGCGTGGTAAAGATGGTTACCTGAGGCTATGTGTCCATGAAAGTGAATATCTTAAGATCTTAGAAACGGCTCACCAAGGTGTAGCAGGAGGACACTTTGGACCGGATCAGGTGATCAAGGCAATACTATTTGCGGGCTTCTGGTGGCCTACCCTTCACATGGATGCTCATACCTATGTGAAACGGTGTGATGTCTGTCAGAGAACTCAGTATCCTATACGAAAAGATGAGATGCCATTGAAACCTATGATGGGTGGACGTGCATTTTCTAAGTGGGGAATAGACTTCGTAGGTCCTATTAATCCCCCAGCTAAAGGTTCTCATGCGGAATACATCATTGTTGCAACAGATTATCTCACCAAGTGGATAGAGGTAAAGGCTACGACAAAGAACGATGCTCAAACAACTGCTAAATTCTTGTTTGAGAATGTATTCACGAGATATGGGCTACCTATAGAGCTTGTAAGTGATAGAGGCACTCATTTCTTAAATGAAGTGATTGAAAATCTACTCCAAGAATTCTTGGTAATACACAAGAAGTCTGCCCCCTATCACCCTCAAGCTAATGGACAAGTTGAGAGCACTAATAAGATCTTATGCAATGTACTGACGAAATTAGTGAACACTAAACGCTCTGATTGGGACAAACAGCTACACCATGCTGTTTGGGCATACCGAGTTGCCTACAAAACGGTACTCCAAGCCACCCCCTTTCAGATGGTATTCGGCCAAAACGCTGTGCTACCCTTGGACTTCCTGATCCCTACATTGAGAGTAGCACAAGAGCATGAATGGACAGGTCATGAGCTCTCCTCTAGGATCTTTGACCTTGAACGATTAGGAGAAACAAGGCTGAGAGCCGCTGCAGGAATATATGCAGCTAAAAAGAGGCAGAAGGCATACTTTGATGCCCATGTGAAGGATAAAGGCTTGAAAGCAGGAGATCTAGTCTTAGTCTATACACTGAAACAACACGCAAGGAAGCTAGAAAAGAGAGGCTACGGACCTATGATCATCAATAGGATCTCCACGAGTGGAGCAGTACAATTAGCCACGTTAGAAGGTGATGTTCTCCCAAACTATATTAGCGGTTGCAGAGTCAAGTTGTATCAAGAACCCCTCACGGAGGAAATGCTCAGCCGACTCAACACTGCTAAGAAACGCAAAGAGGAAGAAAAGCGAGTTCGAGAACAAGCTCAAGCAGAAGCTTTAGAACGCATCAGGAGGATGAAGTTACGAAGGCAAGGTAGAGATCAGCCTAGAGTGAATGACTATGCAGATCAAGGATATCCTATGGCCATGTGTGAAGTTGCAGGAACAAGCTCGCATAGGATAATTGATAGACGTCCTTTCATAACCCTAGATATAGGACAAGGCGTGGGTGCAAGGACCGTAAGAGCCTTGATTGACTCAGGTGCAACCACTAGTGCTGTTAGAATGTCTTACTGTCAAGAGTTGCAGTTAACTGTCAACCCTGTGGAAGCATATCTCATAGGATTGGGAGGCGTGGAAACCCCTTGCATGGGCGAGGTGGAACTTCCCCTCTACATTCAGGATGAGGAAATGACTGTTAAAGTACTGGTGTGTCAAGATGAGGATCTCACTGAACCTCTTGTCTTGGGTCAAGATTGGATCTATGACCAAGCAGTCAATCTAAACCTAAGAGGTGGACTTCTCCAGGTTTGGGTCAATCATAGTCGAGTTACAGTAGAATTAGACAATGGAGCACTCAAGGAACTAGGAAAGGCACAGACTCCTGGTCCTTCCAGGGGTACACATGAAGATGACCATGCTGTTCTTGTTCAAAACCATGTGTTGCAGAGGAATGATATTTGCAAAAAAGGAGTCAGGGATGCAACGGAACTCCCTTCTTTTCCAAAGGCCAGAAGGAGGCAGCAACCAAAGGTGGATCAAAGGCAGAAGAAGCAGAGTACTACCTATGTCCGAGATCAAAAGTACCTGCGCAGCAGAATGACCCAGAAAGTAAACCAAGTGTGGGTGCGGAAAGGCGAACACCCGGTTGCACTCACGACAACCACACGGGCAAAGCCTCTTACTAGTAACCAACAACGTGACGCCACTAAGAAGTCTGTCAGAAATTCTTCTGCTAAAGTGAAATCCATTTGAGTGCCCAAAAAGACGGTGAAGGCTAGCCCACAATCAAGACAAATTTGGGTGCCTAAGCTTGCTTGAGGGCACAAGTAGCTACGCCAAGGCTACAACCTATGCAGCATAACCCATCTACGCGTACAGCCAGTATTCACTCGTTCTCAACACTCAGGAACACACCAAGACCCAAGAGCACGCATGTAATCACTTGTACATGGGTCCCTAAAAGGCCTCATTTTCAAACCGCGACACCTAGAAAGCTCTCTAGTGTCTCTACGAAACCGAAAGCAAAGCCCATCCACTGCATTTGTCAGCCTAAGACCTGTAATAAGCCCCCCGACCCCAATTTGTAAATTCATCCCCACTTACTAACTTCATTAGTCTCCTAGGACTACCCAAGCATTAACTACACACACGTGCACCGAACACTTACTAACCCATTATTCGCTCCCGACCCTCATGTTAATATTGTGATGGGAACAACAACGGTCCTCCCTTGTCCTGTACAATATTAACACATGTTTGTATATTCTCACAGAGACAGACAGCAAGAAGTAAAATGGCAGATACAGTAGGAACTAGCTCCCAGGCAGGCACCAGCCCCCAAGTGGTGGACATGGAAAGCCTTCCGGTCGAGGAGGAATTAAAGGAAAGACCAGCGGCATTACGAGCATTACATGCCATACCAATTCAGAATCCTCCACAGGGTCACACCATGCCGGTGGGCAAAACCTCACACTGGTTCAGTGACGTTGCTGGCCCTCTGGGTGAAGGCACATATATGTGGGAGTCCGAGGAATTCAATGGACGTTGGGGCAGATACCATTTCTTTACCAGGGAGTTTGAAAAGCTACAGAACAACGAAGGATTGAAGCCGATCTGGAAGAAGGCAGGGCTTTATGACTACTTCAAGTTCCAACTACCAAAGCCAGATTTCCTAAGATGCTCATATCTAATTAGTACCCTCACCCCCAGCAAAGACAAGAAAGGATACAGCTCCTTTGTGCTCCCATCACTCACAAGGGGCAACGAGCTGAAGCGTTTCCGCTTGACTATCAACCTGGTAAGAGAAGCACTCGACATGCCGGGTATGCACATTCCAACAGAGAAAGAGACAATGGTTCCAGACAACATGAAGAACAGGAATCTGACGAAGCTGAAGGACATGGTTGCAATGACACCCACGATCGCCATCCACTTACGTATGGTCATGCAACATTTCGCCTTCCCTGCGCAGGAGAGGTTCACAATGCCTCCCAAAAAGATCTGGTTTAGCCTCTACCTGGCGGATGCTTTTGAGTTGACCATCAATATGCCCCACTGGATTATCGACCAGATTCATATGGCCCATCAGAGATGGTATAAAAAGCAAAAATCTGTGTTGTATGGTTGCTGTGCACTCACAAGAATTGTATACAGATGTCTCGCATATGATGTACCGGTGCAGAGGGCTCTGATCTGGTCCAGAGCACAGGAATTTCAACGAAGATTGTCAGCTGTAGGGCCTCCCTCAAAGAAGATGAGAGGCGCCGTCCAGATGCCTTGTGCACAAGCTCGCGGGGCAACCCTGACGCTTGAGACAACCCCAAGACTTCCCTGACGAGTGCAACCATTTACTATCAGGTTACCCAGGCACAGCACAGATGGCCCTAATCTTGTATTTCCACCAGTACCGACTGATCTGGAATTCCCGCATGGATTCACTCTGGAGGATCTAACGGACGAAGAAGTTGCAAGAATCATCGAAGCCGTAAACGCGGAAGTTGAAGAAGAACAAGCCCAGCCCAACCAACCGAACATAGTCAACGTGGACGATGAAGAAGAAGCTCAGGAGGAGGCACAGGGTGGACAATCAGAAGCCGAAGAACAAGAGTATGATCAAGAAGCCCTACAAGTACTGGAAGGTGCCCCCGCCTATACTAACGCTTTAAAGAAGCTCTACGATACGATGAACCGAGTCCAAGAGCAACACAGGCTATCATTAGCGGCAGGTAAAGCCCTCATGAACCAGATTCTGGAGGAGGAAGGCGTGGACGAGCAATACCGTGCCACCCTGGAAATGATATCAGATGCTTTGGGAGTACCTGAAACGGTGCACACTGCACTAGCGCAATCACGAAGGACAGAGAAAAGATCTGGAAGACGCCCCCCACGAACAGGAAACCACTGGCACAGCACACACTGTTCACGACACCGAGGAAGCCCACACATCGAGTGCACCTCCATCACCTCCCTTGCCACCTTCTCCCCCACATCCACCCCATTCACCTTCCTCTATCACAGTAACCTCTACTGTCACCACCTCCGAACCCACTCCACACACCGACGCACACACCATCAGTCAACCCACATACTCTATTTCCACTGAACACATAAGTCTAACCACAGCCACGATAAACCCCACTACTTCCATCACACTTCCTGGGAGTTCACAATTACACACACCTCTATACACGTTCACAACTATCACTGCCACCACAATCCCCATGTTCACAGTCACTCCCATCACTGCCTCCACTTTTGAATCCATGGAGGTATCACCCACATCTGCACCTCTCCCACCCCCCATTTACCCACAATCTCCCATTCCCCCACCTCCCCCCTCACCCTTCTCCAGCACTGCATCCACAATTCCCTTTCCCTTTCCCTTCCCCGCTGCATTCAACACCATTTCTCCCACCATTCCTTTTAATAATGTATGTAATAATATGTATCAATGCATGTCCCAACTTCAGCAACACTACCAACACCTTGACAACCAACATACAAGGCTCTTCCGAAGCCACGAAGATCTCCAAGCACGATGTAAGGATCTTGAAGAGCAGAAGCAGCTACTACAACAGCAGCACGTGACATTACAGGAGCAATACGCACAATTAGAAGCCAACCCACCCCAAGCAGATGATGAAGAACGACGACACATGGACGAGCTACTACATTCTCAGATCACGGAAAACCTGAAGCTTTGACGGAACTTGGGCCTCCTACGCAAGCATATGTCTACAGCGCTAGAGGAGAATAAAAGATTACAGAAACAGAACGAAGAAAACCTGGAGGCGGCCATGGAGGGTTCCCCACAGGAAATTGACCCAGAGCGATTCAAGGCCATTCCCTCTGAGAATATGAAGGTGGTGTTAGAAACTCATGCAGATCTAATGGAGGCCCATGCCGCTTTAGAAAAAGAGAGAGATGAGTTACGAAGACAGTTGGCCACCCGACAGACAGAACCCAGCCAGAGCACAACCGCAGAAGATACAGCTGAAGAGGTCACTAAACTCCGGGCAGAACTCAAGGAATTACGCAGCAAGGTCATGCAATACGAGCGTCAGCCCTCCCCTCTGGTAGAGCCCGAGCCTGACGATCTTGTGCCAATTGAAGTGGAAGAAACATTCGAGGATCCCTATGTACCGATGCCAACACCCGGAGGTAAGCGAACAGAACAGGGCATGGACACAATTGAAATTGAGACACCTGAATGGATGCAAAAGTTAGAGAAAGTAGCCACGACGCATGATGACAGGGTGGAAGTCCAGATCGCACTGATGTCAAAATTGGAAGAGGTTGTAATCAAATCCGATTATTTTCAGAATCTCTCACACCATAGGTGGATCGGCCCATCGGACGACCTGTATGTTCCCTTTTGCGTTCTAATGGCGGATTATAATGCTGAGATCAAGCACCACACCTCAAGGGAACCTACCTCTGCCACCCAGTTTGCTCCTGACGACATCCCAGAGAGTGCCAAGCAGGGACATATTCGCCAACCAACGTGGAGAATTCGGCTGCTCGAAACCTACCCGGAAATGGTAAGAACATGGAACAACATGCCATTGTACATCAAATATAACCCATGTTATTGCCCTGTATTTCGAAGGAGATCCTGGCCGGAGTACACACAAACAGTGCTGACGATTAAAGGATGTGAGAAGTGGCTCAATTATGTGTACTTCGCACCCCCTAAGGGCCCACCTACTATTGGATATATGATTTCGACGATTCGACATTGGGGGGTCCGGTTCAAGAATGTACCTGATATCATGACTCAGATGTGCCTGAAGATTTTCGAACTTATGTTGGTCATCTTCAAGACCTTCAAAAATGTCAAGGAACCGCATCTCTCAGCGCTAGGATTTAATGAAGGTAACCAGGACCTTGTATACGACATGAGCACAACCCCAGCGATTAATGTTGTGTATGCATGGCACGCTCGCATCAAATATCTACCGGCCTGCTTCAAACAAACATTTGAAGAGATGTTTGTCACGGGATTCTGGGAATATCACTCCGAGATATTCATTCCCAGACCATCCCATCTCTTGCAGTTGTTTGCAGTGGAACAAGCTCTACATTCCGAAAAGCTACGTATACCACATCCAGAGGTTCCCGGGCCGGTAGACTGGGATGCTCTTCTAACAGATTTGGCCAAAGGGTTGAGAATTGCTGAACATCACTTAGCGCAGGATGTCGTCGAGTACTACATCCAAAAACCCTCTCAACAAAGGTCTGTCAGAGACGACAGACGCGAGAGAGGGGGGGTGTTAGCAGCAGACAAGGGAGTCAACGAAGATCTGGCAAATAGGCCAGTAATTTTCCTCATGAAGAAGCAAGTACGAGCACTCAACGCAGATCTAGCACTAAGGCAACCTTTAAATTTTCAAATCCTTTACACCCATTTAAAGTGATTTTCATCACTAAACACCATTGTAAATACCAATTCATCTTTTTGTAGCTCCATTTTGTGCAAGCCAAGGAGTCCTTGAGCTTGAGGAGCTTTAGAAGTATCTACCTGCCAATTTTCATATTTTTTAGATATCGTTTGAGCCCTCAAATAAGCCCTGGAACCTAATTTTTAACTAGGCCGGACACTAGGTCTGGACAGGGCCAAAACTTAGCCAAAAACTATAAAAAGAGCTAGAGAGCTCATTTTTGAGGTTAGATTGTAATTGAAACGACTTGTAAGAGCATTTTTGAAAGTAACTGAAAAACTCCATTGATTCTCACTCTTTGTCTTGCCGTGTGTGCGCGTGTGTGTGTATGTGTGTGCATGCTAGTGTGCTTCTCACTCACGCACTTGTGCCACCACTTGCTCGAGGTCTTCATACCATCCTCACGTCTTCCCGGATTGACATTAAAGGAGGTGCTACTCATCATTGAGCTACAGGGAGTGATACACATAGGTTTGAGTGTATATAATGAAAAAGAGTATAAGGAATAAGCAAAATATGCTATTGGAATGAATCAGACACTCAATGGTGGTACCTCCTATTTTTAAGGAATACACAGAGATTGACCCCAAGACAAACAAACTGAGCTTTATCTCAATCTATGAAACTTTATGGGCATAGAATAGACACTAATACCTTTCCAATGAGCCATGTCTCATCCAATTTGGAGCTCCTTAGAGAGAGCAGCAGCCTCTGCAAGATTATTGTTGGTGAAGAAGATGATGCAGTACAAAGCAAGACAATGATGGTCACAAGTGTATGTATATTACTTCCATGTATTGTACAAGTGATTTTAAGTCTTTATATAGACTCTAGAAGTGATCCATGACTTCTACAAGTGGATTTTGAATTCAAATGAAGGTGGGAATGGTTGTTGGAGTGAATCAATTCACTTTGCTACAATCTAGGAAAAGTGAAGATCTAGTTTGATCTAATTTTCAGTGACTAATTGATTGAATGCAACTCAACCACCACAAATTCGTGGAATTTGGGCTCTATCTTTCTACTTTTACATGTGTGAAGCTCAAGGCTTTTACAATGGTAAATGATCCATGAAAAATCTTTTTAAAAATACAATAAGTGAGCATAAGTAAAAGAACTATCCAATGAATATTCCTTCGATGTAATCCAAGCAATAGTTTTTGATATAGATCAAATCCACTTAAATCATAGTGTAAGGTTGATGATCCAACAGCTCCCCCTCAAGCTAAAGTACGCTTGAGTCTTCATTCTCTAATAGGTTGCATACCTACCATAGCTTTGAATCTACAAAGCTTTATTCCATCAAGTGCCTTCGTCATCATATCTGCTACTTGCTTTTTAGTTGGAACAAAAGAAATGTCAATCTCCTTTGCGATGAGATTCTCCCTGATGAAGTGGTAATGAGCCTTATGTGTTTGATTCTTTCATGGAAAATATTGTTTGCTGCTAGATGCATGGAACTTACATTATCTCCAAATATGTGAGGTTTGGAACTCAGAAGTCCCAAATCTGTATACAATGCCTTTAACCATATTGCCTCTTGAGTTGTTATGGTCAAACTTCTATACTCTACTTCAGTTGAGGATAAAGCAACTTTTGGTTGCTTCTTGGAACTCCATGACACTAGCTTTGAACCTGCAAATGCTAAGTAACCAGAAGTACTTCTTCTATCATCCTTAGCTCCTGCCCAATCTACATCTGAATAGATTTTGATATCCAAATCTGAAGAGTAAGGTTAGAATATACCTTCATTGATTGTACCTTTGAGATACTTAAGTACTCTCTTAGCTACATCCATGTGTGGTCTTCTTGGAGAGTTCATGAATTGGCTTAGCACTCCCACACTATATGAGATGTCTGCCCTTGTATGAGTAGCATATATCAAACTACCTACCAAGCTTTGATATTCTTTAATGTCTTCAATTTTCTCATCTTCATAAACACTAAGTTTATGATTCATCTCCAAAGGTGTACATGCAGGTTAAGTGTTCTCCATTTTGAACTTGAGAAGTAGATCCTGAATGTATCTACTCTGAGTCAAATACATTCATTCATTTGTGTATATCACCTACATACCTAGGAAATATGTGAGCTCACCTAAGTCACTGATTTTGAACTCCTCTTGCATGTGTCTCTTGATCCTCTGAATAGCATTCAGATAATCATCTATCATAATAATATCATCTACATATACACATAAATAGATAACCTCATTGTGACCCCTTTTGATGAAAAGAGAAGGATCTGAGCTACTAGCTTTGAACCCTTGATCTTGAAGATATGTAACCAACCTATAATTCCAAGCTATAGGAGCTTGTTTCAATCCATACAATGCTTTCTTAAGTCTGCAAACATAAGATGGATGATTAGGGTTTTCAAAACCTGGAGGTTGTGACATATATAGCTCTTCACTTATCCAACCATTTAAGAATGCATTTTTCACTTCAAGTTGGAGGAGTCTCCAATTGCTTGCAGCAGCTACACTTATCAATGTTCTGATTGTAGTCATCTTTGCAACTGGTGAGAATGTTTCCTCATAGTCTATACCATGAGTTTGAGAGCATCCTTTGGCAACTAATCTTGCGTTGTACCTACAAACTTATCCATGTGAATTTCTTTTAATTTTATATACCCATATGCAACTAATTACCTTTTGATTCGAGGACATCGGAACCAAATCCCAAGTGTCCATCTCCTTCAATTCATCTATTTCTTCTTTCATGGCCTTTTCCCAATTAGGGTTTCCCTTTGCCTCTTCATAGGTTGAGGGTTCTTCTGAATTGAGTCTGTTGCCAAGTACATTGAATGCTTTATAAAAAATGTGGAATCATATCCATACCTTTCTGGTTGTTTCTTCTCTCTTGGTGATCTTCTAGGTGCTTGTTTGGAGCATTCTCCAACCTCTTGCATCTTTGCTTTGCCTCTTGATTTCAATAGTTTGTAATCCTTTTCTCTTTCATCTTGGTCATCGTCTATATCACTTCTTGGATCCTGGACCTCTGCATCATGCTTGCTTCCTAATTGATGTGAATTAGAATAAAGATCATATGGTAGAGTTATCTTTTGTTTGTTTATCATACCAAGACCTGTGTTCTTCAAACACAACATCTCTACTTGTAGTGACTTGCTTGGTTAAAGGACTATGGAGCCTGTAACCCATCTAAGTTGAATCATATCTGATAAACATTGCCTTTGTTGCCCTTTCATCTAGCTTATCTCTTATTTCTGATGGTATATGAACATAAGCTTAACAACCAAAAACCTTGCAATGTCCAAGACTAGGTTTTCTTCCATACCATGCTTCATAAGAAGTCATACTTTGAAGTGATTTTGATGGTAATCTATTGATAGGGTACACCAATTGAAATAGCTTCTACCCATAGATAATGTGGCAACTTCTTCCCTTCAAGCATTGTTCTGGTTGATCCAACCAATGTCTTGTTTCTCCTCTCTGCAATACCATTCAATGGAGGAGAGTACTTGGTAGTCACTTCCCTTTTGATACCTGGTAGTCACTTCCCTCTTTACAAGAACTCATCAAAATCTTTAGAGAAGTATTCTTCCCCTACATCAGATCTGAGCTTCTTGAGTGATCTACCTGTATGATTCTCCACATGTGCTAGATACTTTTTGAAGCAATCAAACACTTCATTCTTACTCTTGATAAAGTATAGAATAGTCCATCTACTATGTTCGTCAATAAATGAGACATAATACCTTGATCCTGCCAATGAAGTTTCTTGACTTGGTCCCCATACATCTATATGTACCAAGTCCAATAAGTTTTTGTGGATGTAGCCTTTGTGGTTGAATGGTTGTCTTTGTGCCTTCCCAATCTGACATGCATCACACCTGTTGATCATGCGTTGTTTTGATATGTTTGGCAGATGTAGAACACTTTGATCCTTGCATATATCCTTCAAGGTTCTTTCACTCACATGAGCAAGTCTCTTATGCCACACTTCAAGCTCACTTACGGCTCGAGACCCAAAGTTGAATAGAGCTATGTTCCTGGTTTCTCCTACTTCAAAAGTAAAGAGCCTACCATGCTTCTCACCTCTGGCTATCTTCTTGAAGCCTTGACATGGATCTTCCACAAAAGCTCCATGGTGGGTGAACCTAACTTGCAAGCCTTTTTTTACTATTTGGCCTACACTTATTAGGTTTTTAGTGATAGTGGGTACATAGAGAACCTTACTCAGAATGTTTGTCTTGCCATTGGAAGCTTTGACATTACCAATCTTCTCCACATTGTGCTTTGTGTCATACCCTATTTGTACTTCATGTCTATGCTTTGGACTTTCCAAATCAGATAGAAGAGCAATGTTGCCTACAACATGATTTGAACATCCTAAATCTATGTAGGAAAAATGATCATCTTCTTTACCTTCTTTGTGGCTTAGATTCATAAGAAGCAATGAGTCTTCATGTGGTTGATCTTCTGAATAATTGTTGAAGTCCATTCTATTATAGCCTCTATTGTTATTGTTGAAATTGTGTCCACGTCTGCCTCTATTGCTACCATATCCACCTCTTCCACTTCCTTTTTGGGTCTTCCCATTGAACTAGCGATTCTGAGTGGTGTGGTTGGTCTTATCGCGGATGGCACAAGGTTGAACATTCTGACCTTTGGCTTTGTCATTCTTTGATCCTTTCTTCTTCCCTTTCCACTTGCTCTTGCTTGTGAACTTGACTTGGGAAGTCTGCTCTTTATCTTCTTCCTTCTTCTTGCCTTTTAGCTTGTTATCCTTCTGATGTGCATATAGAGCACTAGTTGAATTACCATGATAGGAGTTACCTTCCTTTATGCTATTGTTGGCCTCTTGATTGAAGAGTTGTCCAAGAAAGATGTTGAAGTTTGGAGCTTGCACATCCATGATGAGATCATAAGCCATCGTGAAGGATTTCCATTGCTTATCACTTCAAATCCCACAGCGAATCTGCCTCATGATAGCCTCTTCTTTAATCAACTCTCTAATGCATGCTAACTGATCCGCAACCTCCTTGACCTTGGTAACAAACTCTGTGATGGTTTGTTTAGGTGTCTTTTTCATTTGGTTGAACTCGTTCCAAAGATGATTCTTTCTTGCTTTGGTACTAGCAGAAAAGAAAGTCTCGAGGGCATCCCAAGTTTGTTGAGATGTCTTGCATCCTCTAATATGTGGTAACAAAAAGTTAATGATAGAGTTTAGTATATACGGCCTTGCTTGAGCATCCCTTGTGCACCAAAGTGTGAGCTTATCTGTCTCCTCTTGTGTAGCTCCCCCTTTGGATATTGGCATAGGCATAGCTTCAACACTTGCTACAATTCCATAAAGATTTCTACCTTGCAAATAGGCCTCCATTATGATTTTCCAAGCCGAGTAGTTGTGTCGATCAAGCTTCTCGATCATTGAGGGAAAGATGTCTTCCATCTTGATCCTACTCTGATACCACTAAAAGAACTTGGAGAAGCTTGTAGGAGGTAGAAAAGTGAGTTTTGAAGCCACAAAGTTTGATCCAGCCAACTGACACAAGAACAACCCTTGAGCTTATGGAGACTCAAATAAATCTTATAGGCCTGTGGCAAGTACAATAAAATGCACTATGTACTTTGGAGCATCAAGGAGAAAAAGACGATACAAAATAGATAGGTTTTGCGCATCGATTAGCTCAAAAGGAAAGGTGTCATTCATCTTGATCCTGCCTAGATACCGCTGAAAGACCTTGGAGAAGCTTGTAGGAGGTAGAAAAGTGAGTTTTGAAACGACGAAGTTTCGTCCAGCTAACCGGCACAAGACCAGCCCTTGAGCTTATAAAGACTCAAATAGACCTTATAGGCATGTGCTAAGTACAATAAAATGCACCATGTACTTTGGAGCGTCAAGGAGAAAGAGACGATACAAAATAGATAGGTTTGCACATCGACTAGCTCAAAAAACTTACAATCTTTGGAAGAGACAATGAACTTCAAATGCTCATAGCGACTAGCGCGATTACAATTAGAAAAAAATCCTTTTATGGGACTGATACATATAGGTTTGACTGTATATGATGCACAAGAGTATAAGGAATAAGAAAAATATGCAATTGGAATGAATCACACACTCAATGGTGGTACCTCCTATTTTTCAGGAATACGTAGAGATTGACTTGAAAATAGAAAAACTGAGATTTTTCCCAATCTACCAAACAAAATTCTATGAAAATTTACAGGCATAAACTAGGCACTACTAATTTTCTAATGAGCTATCTGTCATCCAATTGGGAGCTCTATAGAGAGAGCAGTAGCCTCTGCAAGATTATTGTTGGCAAAGAAGATGATATAGAGAAATGAAAGCCCAAGTCTTGGACCTACATGGGCTCACTACATGTTTGTTGTTGTAAATAGGAGAACTCATTCTTCACAATTGGATCAGAGCGAAATTGGTGCAAAAACTCAACAAGCCTATAACTGAAGCAAAGCAAAAGAGGGGCTATAAAGCAAGAGGGATCTTCACAAAATCAAGAGCAAAGGACTATATAACTACTCGAGGTAACTCTCAAAGTTTTTGATAATATTAAATGCCTGAGTTGGGTTAACAAGTAGATAATTTGGATAAGGATAACCATCCTCTATGGGAGTTTACAATGCACAACTATCTAATGAGCAAAGGCTTGTGGGGTAGCATGAGAGGAGATGATGCTCAACCTCGAATCAATCAAACTACAACCATTGAAGTCCAAAAGAGGCAAGAAAAAGAATGGGAAGAGAGGAATAGGAGAGTTATGTTTCTCATTTCACAAGTCATTAATAATTCCATGGTAGGGAACATCTAAAAATAGCTAAGGATTCTTGGAAAGCTCTTGAAAGGATCTATTTGACAAATAAAAAAGCTAGTAGAATTCAACTCAAGAATGAGTTGAACACAATCAAGAAAAGTTCGAGTCAATTGATAGCTGAATATACTTTGAAGATTAAGGAGCCAAGTGATGCTTTAGCTTCTATTGACACAATAGTTGAAGAAAAAGATCTTGTGCGTTGTACTCTCAATGGATTGAGAGAAGATCAAATATGGAAGCCTTTTATAACTTCCATTAACTTGAAAGATGCATATCCAGTTTTTGAACAACTAATCCCTCATCTTTTCATAGAAGAGCTTAACTTTGGTGGCTCCAAAGGAAAGGACAACCATAATAAAATGTTGTATGCAAGTGGAGGTAAAGGAAGGAACTCAAGCGGAGGCTTACAAGGAAAAGGAAGAGGTCCCAACAAATCCAACTATAATAAAAAAAGTAAAAAAACAACAAGGATGGATCCAATGACAACACACAAGGAAGAGGTGAAGGTAGAAGTAGAGGAAGAGGCCAAGGCTCCTAAAATTCTCAGAAAGGTATAACACGCTATCATTGTGGTAAAGTAGGGCACTATGCTAGTGATTTTTGGCTAAAAATAGAAAACCAAATGGAAGCAATCAAACGAGTCAAAGCAAGTATGAAAGCACCTCAAGTGAAGGAAGCAAGGACATATTACTTGCAATGAGACATGAGTATAGAAGCTTTATGAAGATGAAAAAAAATGGTACATTGATTCTTGTTGTAGCAACCATATGCCATGCCAAGGAAGTCTATTCACTAATCTACAAGTATCAAGTGGAAAAGGATGTGTTGAAATATGTGATGATACTCAACACACGAGTGAACATATGTACTATCTAGTGTTCTTCATGTTCCTACAATTTCAGTAGGATTTCAGTAGGACAAATAGTAGAGAATGGTTATCATGTCGTATTTAATGAGAATTGTTTGCTTCATAAAGAATCCAAAAGAAGGTTTCAAGAACTTGATTTCAGTAGGACAAATAGTAGAGAATGGTTATCATGTCGTATTGAATGAGAATTGTGTGCTTCATAAAGAATCCAAAAGAAGGTTTCAAGATCATTCATTAGGGTAGAAGAGAACAAAGCATGTTCACTTTGGACATCCAACATCCACATGGAAAGGTAATGTACATTCAATTTGGGAACAATAAGATTTTTGAGCTGGACTTATGGCAGAAAAGGATAGGACAACACATCAACATTCCAAAGCTAAAGGATATGAGCAAACATGAAGTGGTGAGAGGTCTTCCAAAATTTAATAGTGTTAAACTACATGAGTTATGTGAAGCTTCTCAACTAGGAAAGCAAATGAGGCAACCATTCAAGAGGAGCAATTATGTGGTCCCAAATGTCTTGGACTTGATATATAGGAATGTATGGGGACCTATCAAAGAGTCGTAAATTGTTGGTAATAGATTTTTTATCACCTTCATTGATGATCACTCAAGAAAGGTATGGTTGTTTTGGATGAAGAAAAAATTAGATGTGTTCTCTATATTCAAGAGATTCAAAACTCAAGTTGAAAAAAAACAAAAAGTTCTATGAAAAACTTAAGGTCCGATGGTGGAGGGGGAATACTTCTCCAAATAATATTTAAATTTTCTACAAGAGAATGGGATCAAAAGGCGGTTTACTTGTAGGTATACACCTTAACAAAATGGAGTAGCTGAGAGGAAAAATGGGAAAATTGTTGAAGTTGCAAGATGCATGCTTAACGAGATGGAGGTACCATTATACTATTGGGCTGAAGCTACACAACCACCATTTACTTGATAGAAAGGTGCACAACATTGGGAATACATAACTTGAACCCAAAGGAGATATATTATGGTAAGAAACTTGATCTTATACACCTCAAAGTTGTTGG
Source organism: Ceratopteris richardii (assembly GCA_020310875.1). Taxonomy (NCBI): domain Eukaryota; kingdom Viridiplantae; phylum Streptophyta; class Polypodiopsida; order Polypodiales; family Pteridaceae; genus Ceratopteris; species Ceratopteris richardii. Next base: position 94,348,627 of record CM035423.1, read on the forward strand.
ATGTTTTTGCTTTGTTCACATTCCACAAGAAGTTAGAACAAAGATGGAACCAAGGTCAGAAAAATGCATTTTCATCAGCTACTCAATGAAGCAAAAAGGATATAAATGTTACAACCCTACAATAAAGGAAGTAAGAGTCTCACGAGATGTGGTCTTTGATGAACTAAGACCCATGGTATGAAGATAACAGAAAGGAAAAGGCGCTTCAAGAAGATTGTGATGATTATACAAGAACTTAGTAGAGAGAAGTTAAACAATGAGCACAAAAATTTCAAGTTGAGAGGTATCTACGTCAAGAATGTTCAACATGGAGGTGGAGACTTGGAAGTCATTCTTTGTCTCCAAATTCAACTTATAGCAAAGTTGAAGAAGTAAGTGCTACTCACAATAATGAGATATATGCAAGTGAAGAAGAATATGAAGAGGTGATCAGTCTGAAGGTAAAGTTGAATAGGTTGAACTAACGAAGATAAAAGAAGATCTTCAAGGATAAGGTATCCGACTCAAAGGCTAAGTTATGATAGTTTCATGGCAAAACATTTTGCATACATGATGCTGGTTTTCAAAGACAAAGTGCTTGAGACATATGAAGAAGCTTGCACACAAAGGGAACAGAAGCAAGCTATGAAAGAGGAGATCAAAGCTCTCAAAGATAATCAGACATGGGAGCTAGTGCCAAGGAAAGAAGGTATGAAGATTGTTCCAAACAAATGGGTGTTTAACATAAAGAGAAACGCTGATGGTTCACTAGCTAGACATAAACCTAGATGGGTTGCCAAAGTATTTGAACAAACACAAAGCATAGTTTATGATGAATTTTTCAGCCTAGTTGCAAATATGGGAACAATTAGAACTTTGATTGCAATCAATGCTTCAAGGAGATGGTCATTATACCAACTCAACATAAAAAATGCTTTTCTCAATGAAGAATTACAAGAAGAGGAATACATGAGCAACTAGTTATATTTGAAGATGAAAACCATCTAAATTTTTTTGCAAGTTGAAGAAGGGACTTTATGGCTTGAATCAAGCACAATGAGCATGGAATCACAGATAGGTAGAGTATCTAACTAAGTGTAGGTACAACCCAAGTAGTATAGATCCTTCATTGTACATGAAGAAGGAAGAAAATAGAGAGGTATTTGCATATATGTTGATGATCTCATCATAACAAGGAATGATGTTACAAGGATTAAAGATATCAAAAGAAATATTGGTAAGGAGTTTAAAATTTTAGACCTCGGAGAGCTGAAATATTTTTTTAGGAACTGAAGTTGTTTAATGGTATCTACTTGATGCAAAGGAAGTAATTGTTGATTCTTTTGAGATTTGGAATAAGTGAATGCAAACCACTCACTCAACCCATGGACAAAAATAGAAAGATTTGCTCAAACTATGGAGAACTATCCGAAGATGTAATGACATACAAAAGCATCGTAGGATCATTAATATATGCAAACATTACAAGAATTGATCTATCTTATGTTGTTGGTGTACTTTCTCAGTTTATGCAAGCTCCGACAAGCGAACATTTAAATTCAGGCAAGAGAGTGTTGAGATACATAAATCACATAGTTAATCATGCTTTGTTTTACAACTTTGGTGAAGAATTTCAAGTCAAGGCTTTCTTGATGCTAATTGGGAAGGTTTAAAGGAAGATGGGAGATCAACATCAGGTTATGTGTTCAAGATAGGAAGCAAACAACCTACTTGAAGAGACAACCTACTATTGCACTTTCATCCATGGAGGTTGAATATAGAGGATTAGCATTTGCCACATGTGAAGCAATGTGGATTAAAAAGCTTTTGATTGATCTTGAAGTGTAAATTAGAGCCATTCCTATAAACGGTGATAATATGTCAAGTATTTACTTGGCAAGCAATCCTATGTTTCATGCGAGGAGTAAGCACATAGAGGTCCACTACCATTATGTAAGGGGGAAGTTAATTAGTGAAGATGTGGAGATAAAGTTTATTCGAACCAAAGAGTAGCTTGCAAAAATGTTCAAAAATTTATTGGATGCTTGTAAACTCAACGGTTTCAAGCATGTGATAAATTTGCAGGACATGGCTGAAGATGACTCCCAAATTTGAGGAGTCTTGAAGATAAATGTGCAAGCTTATTGTCACATGAGCTATGCTTGGGTAAATTTAACAAATGTAAAGGTAAAGCTGAATATAAGTCTAAGGACGAAAAAAAATGATATAGTCAAAATTCATGATGAATAAAAGATACAATATCTACCTTGTAGTGAGTGACATGTAGTGGGCAAACAAATGAAAGTGGCGAGTTAAGAAGAATACACGAACTTCTTCACATGATCATTGGCTATAAAATTGGAGTGTGATTACGTTTGCAACAAGGAGAAAGAGGCAAGTGCCCCTAGTAGTCGGATTTGATCTTAGAAGTCATTTTGTCATTTTGTCTTCTGATAGATTGTTTCCAGGCACACATCACTTTGTGCATAATCATGTTGCGAGGTTCATATCTCAGTGCATATGTAACCATTTCTTACATTTAAACACTCTTTAGAAATATTATTTTCTTTAATTTCTCTATCTCAAATAGCTCCTTTAAAGGTTTTATATTCTATGAACTATTAGTGCAAGAGTGAAGCCCACTTATTCACCACACCTCTGTGGATAGGTAGTCTATATTTGCTAGTTGATTTTCCATACCAAGACTTATCCAAGTTAAGTGAGTTATAGCTTGTTCAAAAGATCTCTTTTTATAGTTTGATTGATTTAATCCACAAGTCCATTTGAGTTTTGAGTTGAGAGAAGAAAGTAGTCCAAGCTGTAGCTATATGTACAAGTGTTGGACCTACAAGGGCTCACTACATGTTTCTTGTTGTAAATAGGAGAACTCATTCTCCACAATCCTTTCCCCACATCTTCAAAATGAATAGATGAATATGAGAGAAAAAATAGGTTATTCAATGTTTGCTCTCCCATATTCACATGTATATCTACAAATGATTGTGGCACCGCTACTACTGATGATATCTTAGCTTGTTCGATAATGTCTAGCCTCACTCGTTTTCCTCTCTTCATGGTCCAATAGTGCAAATTGGAAAAAATTATTCTTTCTATGAAGGTTGGCATTGTTGTGATATCTAATGTCAAAGATTCTGCCACTTTCACTATTTGTCCAAATATTTGAGTGAGCTCTTTGCTTATCTACTCACCTAATACTTCTTCTCCTCTTGATGCTCTTTTGAATTTATTTTCGACATTGATCAAAACTATTCTATATAAATTATCAATGAAATCTTTGTAATTTGATACATCCATTGACAATGTTATCTGATCCTCTCTCATTCCATATAGATAAAAGCAGATGAACTCTTCTAAAAACTTTCTCTCCTGTTTATTGAGTTTACTTTCCATCTATGCAAATATAACAAATAGACTATCAAATAAAATTAAAATTATGAAGATAATTAATTTTCTAAATACTATCCCAATTAATAAAAGTAATAAGAAAAGAATAAGACTATCATAAATAAAATGATATATAATCAAGTACATTTTTAAGTAGACATACAAATACATATGATAAATACATAGATAAATAAATAAATCAATAGATAGTTAACGCGATAGATAGATATATGATTAAACTTATGGATATATGAACATATGAATAAGTGTATGGATAGATAAATCAATATATAGATAAATAAATGAGTAGATAGATAGATGAATAATTGGAAGGGATAGATAAATGAATATATAGATAGATGGATATATAGATAGATGGATATATAGATAGATGGATATATAGATAGATGGATATATAGATAGATGGATATATAGATAGATGGATATATAGATAGATGGATATATAGATAGATGGATATATAGATAGATGGATATATAGATAGATGGATATATAGATAGATGGATATATAGATAAATGAATAAGTGAGTGGATAGATAGATGAATAGATAGATAGATGGATATATAAATAGATGAATAAATAAATGGATAAATAGATGAATATATAGGTAGATAGATAGATGGATGATTATACGAATAGATTGATAAATAAATAGATACATACATAAATGAATAACTAGATGGATGAATTGATATTTATAAAGAATAGATAAATAGTGGGATAGATAGATAAGTGGATGGATACATAAATATGAAGTATTGTTATAATCTTGAAGTGAACCTATGTAACTATTATGAATGTAAGAGTTAAGAAGTAGACATTCGTAATAGTTAATATATGCTTTCTATACTATGTATGATTCAATCACTTTTGTTTTTATACACCCTATACTATGTATGATTATGTTCAAATGAATCTATGTGACTATTGTGAGAGCAAGAATCAAAGAGTCAGATAATCATGATAGTCCCTATACACTCCCTATACACTCCCTATACTATTGAGAGAGTAGGAATCAAGGCGATGATTCAAACAATCTCAATAGATCTAGTTCTCGTATCCCTATACTAATATGAGAGTAAGAATCAATGTAGCAAGTCAGACAATAATAGTGGTTGATTGTTTTAAAATTTAAATAATCAAAGTATACAAGAGATACTTTCGTGAGTCAAAACATGTATACTATGATGATTAAAAGACATAATAAGAATTACATGAACATAACTCCCACGTATATAAGAGACGCATATGTGAATAATCACATATGTATGATACATAATCAACAAGAGAACATAAAACAATTAAAAAAGAAAACCATACCTAAATGCTATGTTGGAGAAGCTAGCTCTATGATTTTGATTCAAAACACATGCTCAACTGAGATTTTTCGACCAAATGAAAAATTATATACATTTTCTGCTTCGAAAGGTATTTCGACCGATACACTTTCGATCAAAAGTGATTTCGATCAAAAGCGCTTTTGATGGAAATATGTTTCGATAAAAAAAAAGCAATTGTAGTTTTTATTTTGAAATACTCACAAATCCCCTAATAAACCGACTATATTCATATTTTTTCTATTATTTAGTCGAATAAATGCAATCTAACTTTCAGTAGATGCGTGAAGGATCTCCTATTTCATAATTCCTTGCTTTATCGAATTGACAAATAGCCAATGTATATCCAAACTCCACTCCACATGTTTTCAAAGTGAAATTTTCAAGTAAACCTGATGGGCATTCGACATGACCATCTGCAAACTATAGTTTCATCTGAGTGGGTCTTAAATATTTCTCTGATAGGAATCCCTACTCCCACACTCATATCTCAGATTGATTTTCTCATGTTATTGTTGAAAGTGATTAGGAGACAAGTGTTTCTCTTGTCCCCCTTACTAAATTCTCCAACTTTACACAATGGGGCTTCCATCGTGGTTTGCCCTTCTTTAGGTGGTTGAGTCTCATTAACGGGTTTTATTTTTAATCTGAATTGCTAGCTTGTCCTAGAGATGGGGTTTGATGTGTAGTAATTCTTCTAAGGTCAAACTACATTACATGTTTGCCTTTTTGATCTATTTCATAGTCTTATATTATCCTTTTATTAATATTGGCCTTTTATATCTCAAGGTGGGAGGATGATGGCATCAATCTTTTATTCGTACTCGCCTATGTAGTTGGTCGGAGTTTTGAGATTGAAGGCATCATATGCTTCCAAACTGACTCATATTTTCTACTAACTCTACACCAAGCTCTAATAGATGTTGATCTTTAGAGGCATCAAACTCCATAAACGGAGGTTAGAAATCATCTTCTTTCTTCCATCTAAATGCTTGGACTTTAGCCCAAAGGTCTTGAGGCCAAGATTCTTCAACTTCAAGTACCATAGAACCTATGTCACTTCCTATGCCTATATAAGAGGTTCATTCTTGGAAAGGGCTTGTTTCTTGTTTGGTATTGTATTTGGCTTGAGAGTTTGAATGCATCCCTGAAATTTCTCATCTTAGATTCCAATATCATGGATGGGGCTTAGCAATTTTTCTAGCATTGCTTGAGTGACTCCTATCAATCTCTTATAGATATCTAGTCATTCTTTCTCCAAGTCTCCCCTTGGATAGCACTTCTCATGTTGCTCAAAGCTCAGTTTTGCAACTATACTTGACTGATAAGCCTTCAAAAGCATATCCAAATTTCCAAGCTCGCGATCAACTAGAATTGAACCCACCTGATTCTATGTTTGCTTCTCCTTTATTTCACTTTTTCCCTCATTTCTTTTCAGATTCTCTTGACGATGAGAGAGATTCTCCTTCGATTGAGAACTTTCCTCTTCTTCCAGATGTCAACCTCTTTGGCTATTCTTCTCCCTCCTATTCTTCTCCTTTTGATCTTTCTTCATCTTTACTAATTATGAGGGTTCTATTGAATCTTCAACAATTGTAGGCAAAGGATCTTTCACAATTGTGTTCCTAGAGATGGTATCACTTTCACTCAAAGTTGTTTCAAATTTCTTTTTTCTTGGGTTGAGCTTTAGTGATGAATTTCATAGGAATTACACTCTCCATGTCATTCTTTTAAGGGTCAATCACCTTTATTACATTGATATGTGTGGGGGATGATGTTTTAGAGGAATTCTTTGGGCAATATCTAAAGAGATGTTCCTTGCCACAATCTCCACAATACCTTTCCCAAGTCTTGGTTGGTTGCATGCTCGGCATTGGGAAACCCTTGATGCAGTGGTCTCCCCACATCTGTAGCATGGTGTCAGGGGAGTAGTAGATCGTGCTCCCTGACTACGGTAGACAAGATTTTGAAAATACACTTCTGATTACAAGAACACCCATGTAGGGAAAATGATACAAGAATACATAACTGATATAAGATATCCCACCACCCTGGGCTGATAGGTTTGAAGCAAGATCTCTAGGTTACAAGAACTCCCTTTAGGGACATGATCTAGATACAAGAAATAACTAGACAAGATCTCATACTACGAGATTACAAGAGGACAAGGCTAGATATCCAAGAACTAGACTAGACCAAGGAACAAGACAATAACTAGAACTAGAACTTGGAGAGTACTTGGCGGTCATGACTCCTTGAGATCCCAAGACTTGTATTGGCAAGACTGATTATGTATGTGGCCAACCCCTCTTGATATAGGTTTTCCAAGGGTGGTTCAAGAGCGGTTACGAGTTGATGGTGTCATCAATTCGAAACATGAGCTCTGCATATCCGAATGAGGTAAGTAGACAATCGTTCTTAGGGTTTTGGCACATTCCAGAAGCAATGCAAAGCATTTTTTTCCCCAAATTCTGAGCCAATCATGAGATATAAACGTCACATGGAATTTGAGGTTCAAGATGGTTGGTCTAACAACTATCCAAACTTTGTCCTATGATTCTAGCTACACCATTCTCAATGAATGAAAATCAAGATAGAGGATGCTCATCTAGAGCTGTACAATTGCTCAAAAGAGAAGTCAATTGAAAGGCGCAACTTCATCTCATTTTGCTGCTGATCCTTTGAAATTGCAGCGAATTTCCTCGAACCTATTGTATAACATACTGGTTATCAGCAGAGAGTCATTTGAACATCCTATTTTCTTTTCAGATGCACCAATTGTGCAAATGATTACCTTTTTTAGCACATACACATGGAAAATTTACATCTCCATTTTGCACCTTTCCAAAATCAATATCTTCTCGCTCTTCAAAAATAGGTCGAGGTTTCCAATCTGGAACTAAGGCCATGATTTGAGCATCAATCATATTTGCAATGATGGTGATATCTTGATCCGTCAATCCAAGTTGTGCAACCATTTCCCTAGCAACAGACACTGCCATATCAACCTCAACATCAAAATCAAACTATATGATCCTTGTTTCACCTTCGATATTTGTAATCTGGATTTTGAGTAAGACTTTCTTTTCACTTTGCTTTCTACCATTTATTTTCTCCACAAATCCTTTGATTCTGGGTCTGTAATTTTGCTTAATGCTGCTAATCTCTTCGCCGTAATCACTTTTTATATATTTGTGCTGCATTTCGACATTTGCTATAAGGATATTGAGAAGTGATCATCTCCAATAAGCACATGCCAAATGCATAAACATCAACAAGCTCATTATAGTGCTCTTCATATAGCTCAAGAGCCATAAATTTTGGAGTGCTGAGGATGCTCAGATTAGCAGAGTTCTAATGGAATATAGTTGCCAAACCAAGATCTCCAAAAAAAGATGTAAACTCTTGAAGAAAGGCTTGAAATCATGCAAAATATCCATATGCTTCTCAAGGATAGGTGCAAACCATGAAAGAACAGGACCACATAACATAGTTTCTATGAGTCCTACTTGAGAAGCATCATCTGGGTACCTGTCTAGTTGCACAAATCCTCAAAATTTTGATCTTGTCCATTTCTCAAGTATGCTCACTTTTGGACTTTTCTTCATGTTAGTTGTCATGGGGGTACTTGAAGGAGAGAAATTTACAATGATCTGTAGCTCTTGGATTTGCCTTTGAAGTTCTGTGATTGCATCTTGAATATTTTGTTGCTGAATCCTTTATTGGTTTTCTCGTATCTCTTGGACTTGTTGTTGAATAACTTTAAGTGCAGAAAACATTTCTTCATGAATAATCTCCATGGTTCCTAGCCTTGATGAAGGTAGTCTTGCCAAAATGTAAGGGGAGAACTAGATTGTGCTCTCTGATTACAATAGACAAGATTTTGAAAATACACTTTTGATTACAAGAACACCCATGTAGGGAAAATGATACAAGAATACATAACTGATAAGAGTAGATTTTGGTAGAAGGTTCAAACCTTCCCAAATGGCAAAATGTATGCAAGAGTACTATGAGGGACAAGGTGTTCTTCAAACAGAGGAGTTTGAATTGAAAACAAGTATACAATTTCATCAACAATATGAAACCTTTGGACTCACCTTGAAAGTGTTGCGAGCAAAACAAGTATATGATTTCTTCACACAATATGAAGCCTTTGGACTCACCTTGAAAGTGTTGCGAGCAAAACAAGTATATGATTTCTTCACACAATATGAAGCCTTTGGGCTCACCTTGAAAGGGACTACTCTAAGGTGGTTCCAACCACTTTGCATACAAGATTCCAAGCGGAAAAAAAAACTTGAAGCCTTCTTTAGTGGAATTTGCAAAGACAAGAGTCATGCATGATACCTCAACAATGATTACAAGCTTTAAAAAAGAAACAATAAGGACTTGAGATTAGCTTCACTTTCGAAGTCTACATACAAAAGAGCATCCATGTTGAGGATGACTTGGGTAATCCTATTCAAGTCTTCTCGCCAACTACAAAGTCCACTCCAAATGTGAAATCAAGTTCATCAACAATCGATGAAATGGTAGAGGTCACCAAGAAGTTGAATCTACAAGCCACTAGGCCTCCACCTAGAAAGTGTTTTTGCGAAGGAGATCATCCATCACATGTGTGTAGTACAATATCACCTCCTCCTACATAACCACAACTGCAATACTATGAGATTGAGCGAAAGTGGACAAATCACTCAACTATCGAGTGTTTCTACAACAAGCAACCAATCAGTGCAGTACCCTATGCAACAAGGCCAGTACCAAAATAGATCAACTATTAGAAATTATCAAACCCCAAGGCCCATTGCATAACCCTAGTACTAGTATCCACCACAATACTCGTACCAAGTGTATTACACAAATGTTCCACCTTCGAACCTAGGTAGACCTCGTTAGACACCTAATCCATCAAGAGGTCCTTGGTTCATATGTAATGGGGATCGTTTTGTTAGAAAATGTCCACATGCTCAAGTTCCCCAATCACCACCCATACTAACTATGAAATCCTTCTGTAATGAGTGTGGAGAAGAAAACTACAACTGTAAACATGGTAACTACTATTCCCTCTAGCTCAAGTAGTGGAGGGGAGAAGGAGACACAACTTTTGCACAAGTGATCACATGGGCACAAGCCAAGGCAAAAGGAAATGATAGAGGCAAAAAGGTGCTTGTTCCAACAAGCTCAAAGAGAGCGAAGATGAGCTTCCTAAGGATTCTCGACCTAGAAAGGGGACCTAAAGGCTCAACAAGGTAAACAAGTCAATAAATGGAAAAAAGAGGTTGTTGAACTTGAGAATTATCTCAAGTCCATGCAAGATGAGCTAAAAAGGAAAGAGGGTCAGCTCAGTAGAGAGCAAGTACAAACTCAGGAGTGAGTAATGCAACAACATAGTGCTATGACACTATCACATGCATACACATATCCAAATCCATGGCCACAAACAAGATTGATCCTAGCTCACCCTCTAACTAGCGAGCTAGAGAGACTATTGCGAGTATATCATGATAGATTAAGACAAGGACCTTCAATTGAGCATCAAAGTCAACGTTATCCACGTTAGGATTTAGAAAAGGAATGACTAACCATATGTCAGTAGATGATCAAAGTTACTCAACAAATGTTAGAAAAAATCCATGACATTGTTCTTCCAACATGCATGCCCGAAGAGCATTTCCAAACAATCGTTAAAACCCATAGAAAAAACAAAAAAAAAGTAAAAACAACTTCGGGAGAGGCAAGAACAACTATAGAAAAAAGAAGAAGAATTTGAAAAGGTTGTGGATGCATAAGCACAACACAGACAGACAGAGTCAATCCCTGAACTCGAGGTGACGCAGTAGAACCAAAGCCCTTTCAATCTAACGATCCACTTCCTCAAGATGATATTGTGGTTCAAGACATAGAGGATTCTTGGCAAGGCGAACTCTGGGATCAAGTGTTAGAACCAGAATGGAATAAGCAAGCCCTTACAAAACACAAACCTCCATTTTCAAAGTTCCTAGCATGTGATGGTACACTGAAATGCGAATTACCTCATTAGCAGTCTTTAAGTCCACAAACATGGGCTGACATAGCCACACACTTTGAATCTCTACCATCGTACGTTGGATATGATGAAGTAGCTTCAGAGTGCAAGAAAGCTGAATCCCAAACTAAGTGTCAAACTAAAAGGACGACATAAAGATGGAGAGTCACACATTCACGAAATCCTTATCATTTAAGATTGCTGATTATAGTGAAGGGGATGAGGGTAATATGTTATTGTCTATCATGTATAATGGTGTGACTACTGCAGCTATTGTAGATTCAGGCTCCAGAATAGCCATTGCTACCCAAAAGTTATGAGAAAAAAATGCATTTGCCAAAATAACATAGTTGTTTTCCTTTGAGATTGTTTGTTTAATACAGATCATTCATAAAATACATGATATCAAGGAGGTTCCGCATTCTCATACCAAAAAATAGACCAGTAAGAAAATATCATAATTGAAATGTGACCCTCGCAATACTAATGTTTACAAAAAAAGAAAAATTGGCTTGGAAAAAAAATCAACCTTGTGAGCACTAAGACATTTTTCCATCACAAAGTATCATCTCTAAGGGAAAGAAAGCAATGTCTATTTGGCTTTCCCTCCCCCCTTCCACGCCCACCTCTCCCCCTCACCTCCTCTGTACTTCAGGATGAGAAATCAAAATCTACTTTCATGATTTTTTGACAATAGCACTTAAAATTAGAAACAAGGGAAAAGATACAAGGGGATTATATACAGGTGCAAAGGAGGCTGATAACCTTCTCGTCCCTTTGGTGAGGGACCCACTTGCTTGTCACCCTGTTGTTTTCTATAATGAACACTCTGGTTCTTGAAGGGGGGAGAAATTTTACAATTCTGAATCCTTCTACCTAGGCAATCAAGAGATTTCTCTGTAGACCACTCTCTTGGAGGATTGTCAAAGTTGGCCACACATTGTTGCTTCCATATCCTCCAGAGAGCTTTGCTCCTTATGCATTTCAAAGAGCCGGCTGCGGAGCAGCTGACTGCTTCTCCGAGCAAAGCCTGCTTCCAGCTGACTTGAAAGGAGCGTAATAATTATTTTATCCATCACTCTTTTATTATTCCTGCAAAAAGAAGCATGTCCTTGTGGGTGCTCTGTTAGGAGCAGCATGAACAATCCATGAACAAGAGAGGGGACGACTGTTTTCAATGATGTGATTGATATCAAATTCATGTGTCCCTTAACTGGATGGCTCAGTATGGCATGTTCCAATACAGACACATGTTTTAAAGTTTGATTAACACCAAATTAGAGAAATTATATCAGATCATAGACAATATTTCAAATCAAATTTTTACAAAATAAAAGCATCCCAACTGCAAAACAACACAAACACCCATATCAATCATGAACATGAAGAGCAGATTCCTTTAAATTCTCAATCGCAGGGAATGGAGGTTTAAAACCACGTCCATACTCCAAGCTTTTGTTTGGTTCGTTCCATATCATATAAGACACGAACCCTGATTATAAAAGCTATTGTGTATACATCCCACTCTCCCATGCTTATGGTTAGGAAACCAGGAATATTAAGAATCTTTTTTTTTTGGGCCGGGGGGGGGCTTGACAGAGTCAAAAATCTCGTAAAGATTCTGAAATGGAACTATCAAAACTATAATCCTTCATAAGCTAGAGAACAGTAAGAACATGCTGATTGGAGTAGTCTTTGTTGTTGACATTTGAAAAAGGTTGCAAGCTTGACATCCCATTCCAACTGTTCCCCATCTTCAGGACTGCATGACCAAGTCACAAAACAGAGAAGTAATAAAAAATTGTCAATATCCATGAATTCAAAACTGGATTTCCCATATGAT